>JAIUCT010000011.1:5122054-5132870 GCA_021307375.1 Tetraneura akinire
TAATAATAATAATAATAATAATAATAATAATAATAATAATAATAATATTAAAAATAAAGAGGACATGACAAAAATAAATACGTTAATATTACGCGATGCTGCGGTTTTGTATTGTATAATATTATTATACAAAATAATATTATGATACCACTATAGAATATATGAATATAATATTATTACATATTTTATAAGGAACGGGTTCCAAAATAATATTAATACCTAATAATAATGACTTATTATATGGCTGGCGAGGACGATAAATTTCGGGGTCAGTTGTTATGTTTTGTAAACGATATTATACCAATAAGTATAATAACTAATAAAGTAATAAGTAATAACAATACGTCAACAGGTCAGAAACGCGTTAGCTAACGTGACGACGAATCATTTACGTAAGAATGTAACAAACGCGATTTTCGTCGTATACGTTGAACATTATAATATTTTACAATAACAATAATATCATACTTGGTTTTAGTTATATTATTATTATTATTATTATTATTATTATTATTTTATAATATGTACTGTGTGTGTGTGTGTGTGTGTTTACAACGATTTCAAGTGTACACACGTACCTATTAATAATAATATTTTATAATAATATTATGGACGGGATCGTCGTTGTCGGCGGCGCGCGCGTCTGGGTCCGGTTGCGTAGAAGGGGTTGGTCGGGCTGCGTCCGCCGACCGCCGCGCGTATGTGCGTTTGTAATAATGGGGATGGCCCGGGCATATAAGAGCGCGACGTGCAAAGTGTGCGCACCAGATCGGCGGCAATTGTCACAGCGGTGTACGACTGACGGCTGTGGTACACCCGACTATTATAATTATTATTATTATTATATAACTTCATCATCGTCACCTGTATTATTATTAATATATAGGTACAAAATTTATCCGTGTTAAACGCGATTTTTCCCCATTTTTTTCACACCCCGTTCAAACGATTTTTGAACAGTCGATTTTTCTATCACGCAGCGCGTCACACGCCGACTTTTTGTCGCGAAAAACGTTCTATATAATACTCGCACGCCGTTCATGCGTTATAGTATAATATTTTAATATTATAATCCTACATAATAATACATATATATATATACATATATATATATATTATCGTCGAGCGATTTCGAGGACTTCTAAACGCGAGATACGCACGGACGCGCCGTGTAATTTCATCCGCGTAAAGTCGTACTTTCAAACATTGCAACGTTATGGAAATCGTAACGTTAGTTTTGTTGTGCATCGTCGTCACGTTAATCGCACTAGGCGTATACAATCGATTGCGGTTCATCGCGGCATTCCGCACGTTGCCCGGGCCGCCAACTATTCCGGTGTTCGGCAATGCACTACAACTCAATGGATCGCCATCAGGTAAGTACAATTATTACAATATTATCTATATTATTATAATATTAATGATATTATTATTATTATTATTTTTATTTATTTATTTATTATTATGTTAAAGTGTATTTACTTATGCACAATGCACTACAGGTAAGGGAGAGTTTTGGGTGTTCAAACGCCTACCAAAAATATTAAAAACATTACGTATTCAATATTATTAAATTTAAAAAAAAAACCCAACACATATTTAACACCCTCAAAAATATTATTTTTACAATATTCTATTCAAGTCCAGTATTGTTTATAATATACTAAAATATTCAAATAGTAATAATTTATGTAAATTCCGCCGAAAGTAGTAATTTATATATTTTAAATACATACAGACGTTTTATTTTTAGTTTTATAGAAGATAAATTATTAAAACTTTTTATTTACCAACGCTTAAAATATATACAGATTGTATTTATTATTATTACGTATTGTTACGTATAACTCGCGATTTTATATCAAGATATTTAAAAATCCTTTCTACTATTTTTTTCAACAAGTAGTTTTTAATATATATTATTAATGTATTAACAAATTTTATTATTCTTTTATGTAGGAAAAAATTATAGTTTATTATTAAGAAATTTCATACTCTCTTTCAAATTGTCAATTGTCAATTATTGTAAATTTGTTTAGAAAAAAAAATATGATTACGACGTTAAAAACCAGTTTGATCACGTGCACAAAAATCGCAAATAATTTGTGTACATTTCCATTACAATTTCTAATATCTTGTGCACACTTACCTAATAATATCGCGAATTCGCTAATATCGATATTTCGTTAGTTGATACAAATATGATATTAATTTAAAATATTGAATATTTACATTTATTTTACTTTTTTCATTTTTTACAGACTATGAATGTGTTTCACAGGTGTACCTTATAAATTTTTTTTTTCATAATTAAATAGGTTTAATGCTTAGTTTTAATCTAAATTATACGTCGATAATTTATATATTTTTATTAGTTACATTTTTATGTCTAAAATAGTGAGTTCACAAAAGCTATTGCTTTACTAATATTTATTTACCATTATTAGTATAACGAAAGAAAGATTACCCGTTTAAAATACACAGTATTTAAACAATTTATAATTATTGATAGGAATTAACGTATTATTATTTAGAAGGAACATTTTTTGAAGTGTACCTACAAACTAATAATTGTAACCAATGTAATGTATTTTTTAAAAATTTTGAACTATTATAAATTACGAGTTACGTTAAATGATAACAATTATTACAAGTTATAATAATATATTTTTACACTAATAAAATAATATAATATTAAATTTTAAATATATCTCTTTTAATCTTTTAATATTATTATTGTAATATGTATATTGGCGGGGAGAGCTTCAAAATGTATTATTTATATTGACAATTTTCTTTGGTCAATAATATTGAATTTAAATTTTAAAATTTGACTAAAAATATTAAAAAAATATTTCCGTTATATTTTATTTTATTATTATTTTAAATAAGTACCTATATAAATATAACAATACCTAAACCTTAATAATATTTTTAAAAAAAAAAAAGAAAAACACAAACTAAAACTGTAGATTCAAATGACAACATAACCACTGATTGATATTGTTTTAGTTATATTTAGTAGTAATGAAAACAAGAAATTAATATTCCCAAAATTGTAGGTATAATGAACTTGTAAATAATGCCAACTATTTTAGCGTAGTACAATAATAAATTATAATAAGCAGGTTTTTAGGCAGACATGTATTATTTTATATTTAAACAAAACGTCGATGTACCATAACGAAATAGTGACAGTCACCGAAAACGATTTATTTAGATTTTTAGAACCATAAGAAATGATCTTTATAATTCATTGTAATATTGGAAACGGGAATTTTTGATTTTCACGTATTTCATGATTTTCATAATATTATGACATGAAATTATATTAAGTATTATAAAAATATTAAATATACAATTTATTTTATTGAAAACGACAATAATTATTTATAATATTCATTATTCTTTTAAAACGAACGATTGTTTAATCGTAAAAATGTTTGCAAAAAAATCGTAAATTATTGAAGATGACCCTCTCGGACACTACAGAGAAAATAAACTAAACTTTTTAGATTGTATTTATCCTGGATCATAATTTAATAATTAAATCGAGAACGCGTTAATAACACGACACAGACTTATATTTGAATATTGACAAAGTAATTGATAAACAAAAATCTGGTTGTAAAGTAGGTTAATCAGTCGGTTGTAAACAATGTATAAGTTATTGAAATATTTAGCGTAAATCGTGCATTATTAATATGTGTTATTATTATTAATTATGTAATGTCTTTGTAAAATACAGAGGGGGTTTTATCACAATTTTTGTTATTTATCACACAAGTTTGATTGATATTTATAGACAAACGGAAACATTGAAATTAAAATAATAATTATTAAACTGGTATAATATATTATATTATATAATACCTAGTTAATATTTTGTCAGTTCGCCGATCTATATTAAACGAAATGTTAACAATAATTAACAAGGTTTATATGAAATATTGAAATTATATACTTACGTAACGAATACGATTACCTACGCATATTATATTTGGCGTCAAATAACACAGATAAATTTACATTTATCTACGTACATTTTCGTTTAAAATGCGTGTATAGTACGTGTATATAAAAATTAATATAATGTGAAAAAATTGTTTTTACCATTTTTTTTTTTCACGTTGATTAGATATTAGTACTTTATCGTATTATTATAATAATAGCCAATAGGTATTAGATACTACTAATGATAATAACGAGTTGACAAACGACAATTTGCACATGGGAATCGTTCTTACATAATATTATTATAAATTGTTAAAAAATAATGCTTCTTCCTCGTTTAAACATTTTGCGTAAGCACGTTATATCTTATAATATACTGATATCAAAATATAATAAGTTATACGTCGGATTGAGAATTTATTAATAAAAATTGAATAAATTATCGAGATAAGATTATCGTGTGCGTATATCGATTACCGCTACCACGGTAAAAAGTTACAAAAATAAAACGCGTATTTACATTCTGGATTTTAGAACATAATATATAGATATATTAATATAAATATAATATTATAGCGTAGTATAATATTGAAATAATTGTTTTCAAAAAAATAAATAAATACATACATATTATTATTATTGTTTAGGGCTTTAGGTCTTGACTCTTCGGGAGTTACTGGCCACAAAGTGCATAATATTCAAAGTATATTTTCATTGTATAATTACGGTTTAAGCACGAGATGTACAAAACAATTATATTGTATATACCTAGATAGTATCATAATATTGTAATATTTTACGTAAGATATAATCTGATTCAGGTTTGATAACGATATAATATAATGATAATTTATACAATTTTCAAAAGAATATTTTTATACCTAGGTATGGTTTTTTCCAAAGACCGCCAGAACACTATATAAACGCGTATAGAAACTAATGCAAATTATTATGCTACAAGTAATATTATTATTTATTAAGTATAACATTAAATCATTAAATATTATATTCCTCTGATTTGTATAATATATTATGTCTAATTAATAAATCATTTATAATATTATACCTTACCTTTTCGTTGAATTCCATGTATACGATTTTATTGATATTACATTTAAAGGCGATTAATAATATCTTCGTAACGCATCAACATAGAAATGCACAGGATAATTATTGAACATTTGAAAAACAAACGGATAATATTAATATTAGTATTTTAATTGTCACGTATAAATTGTTTTACTCTAATATATACTCTAATATTATAATAATTAATACGCAATAATGGAATATAATTATGGCATTAAAATAATTATCACATTAAAGGTACGTAAATGTTTTGTATTAATTCTGATTTTCTTTGATAAACCCACGCACGAATTTCGGAAAGGACCGCGCACACAATTATTCAACTGGCTTATAAATATAAAATATACGTATTATAAATTATAATATATATAGGTACTTTTTTTTTAGCATGGAATTCGGACGCACCGATATTTTTATTTTTAATTTACGATTTTATATACTTAGTAATACTAATTTTGAAATTAACAAATTATTATAATATTCATAACGACGTTATATCTTTTTTTTTTATAAAATTTTCCCTTCACTTTATATTTAAACATAGGTATATTTATTTAGCGCAAAACATATTTTCAAAAATTACTATGATTAGTTATCAGTTAATAATTACATACTTTTAAAATTTGTTATTTGCAAATAATCGAAATAAGTATAATGTAAAGTAAGTATAATGTAAAATAAGTCACATTCGTTATTATCATTTTTTTTTCTTTTTCAGTACCTACCTATTTATAAAAAAAAAAATTGTTATTACACTAATTAAAAATTGGAGTGAACCAAGTGTTAGTTTTTATTTTTCTAAAAATGTCAATAATTGATTATTAATTTTTATAAATTAATTTACTTATAGTTACTAATTTTCAAAACTTAAAGAAAATATACATTTTAATTAATATCAATTCAAAATATTCTATGTGGGATGTGGCGTTACTCTTTTATTAAAATATCAGCTATATTATAATATATTCCTAGTTTATAATTAAATTGGTATTAATAACTAATAATATGTATTTATTTGATCGAATATTTCATAATTAATTGAAAACGGTATTACCATGGAAGTGATTATTATTCGTTAACGTTTCAAAGTTTAATTGACTGAAAATTGACGTTTTCCTATTTTAAGTCTGAACTGAATAATTATATTTTAAATGAAATTTTAAAATGTTTTGAAAAATTAAGATTATTAATTGACAATATTTAAAACATAATTAATATAAAAACAAAAATTTGAATTTACATAGAAAAAGTTGTATGTTATATACCAGGTTATTATTATGTTGATTAGAAAGAGAAGTTTCATAAAAAATAAAATAGCTTTTTAGTTTTTGAAATTTTATAATTATTAATTACATTAATGACGTAGAATATTTCATTTTTAACTAAATAAAAAAAAAATTAACAAAAATTTTCATCTTTATAAAATTAAGAAAACGATCCGTCAAAATTTTGATAAAAATATAGTTACTCCTTAAATTGGCTATCATCGAATTTCACATAATTTTATTATTTTTTTAACAAAGTAATATTGATATTATTGTACATTTATACTTAATCAATAACCTATTACCTAATCAATAACTAAAAGAAAATGTCATTCAAAAATTTAAATTATTCGCCATTAAATTTAATCACAATATTATAGTAAATAGAAGTGGTATACTCTGTACATCAAATAGTGAAAAATACGTATGTCTTGTTTATACATAAATATAGTATGTAAAAATTATTATTTTATAAAAATATTTTAATAGATTAAAAGTTATTATCAGAGACAAAAATATGGATGAATATTCCATACTTATATATATAAATATATATATATATATTATACACAATACGTCAATACACACACATGAGAGTGTATGGAAGTTAAGTAAGATTATCTCTATTCCATTATATTATTATGTACTCGTATATTATAATATTATAAAAAACATTTTAAGAAAACTAAGATCAATAATCATACAATTACAAATAAATAAATAATATATTATTTTATATAATACAAAAATTATTATTATTTGTTATTGACCTTTATTCCTCTTAAATTGTGTTTTGTTCGTGCCCTTGGATATATTTTTGTGTATTGTTCTTTTTGACAACGCTAGTTAGTAAACAAATAAATATTTTTTCTACCTTCTTTTATTCGGTGCCAAGTCATGCAGCAACGAATTGAAATGTTCTTTTTAAAATATCATAATCAAATATTTTATTTCCGGACGTTTTGAAATTGCATTATCTAATTAAATGTTATATTACATTTCGCAGGAAAATTTAATACCTCGTATAAAATATAATATTTAATACATTCGTAACATATTATGTACCTATACATCTATTCGTGTAGACTTAAACAATCATTGATTTAAACAAAACGATTCTGATCAAAGTTACAGTTTTATATTTTCTTAATTATCATAAAATAATTTAATTGAAGATCATCAAAATTATAATTTCTGTGAGTTTTGTCTATTTTCCGTAATTTTTTAGTAGTATTGCCATATTTAAAGAAAACTATTAGGAAATTCGAAACATAACCTTTAAGTAAATACCAAATATATTAAATAATATATTATATAAATAATTATTATTTCTGTTAAAGAAAGTGTCTTCATACATACACACATAAAAAACATATCGCATTGAAATATCAATAGGTATATTTTCCGATAAGCTCAAAATTTAAAATAAAATATTGTTCTTTAAAAAAATCCTTTTTTTGTTTTTTATACAAATTTCATAAAATATTATTAATTTTTTTTATTTAACGTGATTTATTACATATTTTTGGTAAAATGTGTTAATTATAAATTTATAATAATTATACGATCCAATAACGAATAATGCCCACAATGGTAAATCTTTAGATATTAATTTAGATAATTAATAACAATAATTTTTTATAAATAAATTATAATTGTCAATTGACAATAATTATTATTTATAATACATATATTATATATATATATAACATATAAATAATAATAAAAATAATTGTTTATAAATTTTTTATTATTTTAAATAGGTACCTAACATTATTTGATTTTTAAATAAACTATAGATTGTTCAAGAAATATAATCTAATTATCTATTTAAAAAAATAATGAATGACTTTATTGTGAAAATGCATTTAACTCATATTATATAGGTATTAAGATATATGCATTAAGTTAAAGTAAACGCGTAGACGATGCGTTTGTACAATACAACAATTGCCAATACTCTACTTATATATACAAGTACTAAACAATAAAGACGAAAATATAAATATATAATACCTTATATATTATTATATAATCAATAGAAAGTGAAAATTTAAATAAATATTATATTAGTGTAGGTACTTAGTATAATACATTTAAGCTTGGAATTAATAATATTGATTACAAATTAAGGATATTTTAGTCACAATTTCGCAAAACGCGCATCATTTCCTCTTGCACATGAATAAAACATTTTTTTTTTTTAACAAAAATGGATGCACTTGGTGAAAGCAAATATTTGTGCAAATGATATTATAATTTATTTAAAAAAAAAAAAAAAATAAAATAACTATATTGCATTTTGTTTACCTTATCTCGATAAATTATAATTCGAATATAATAAACACGTCTAGACTGTCTGACATGTTGGCCTTAAGAACACGTTAAAACTATTCCGATGGCATAATATACGTATCGATTATATACACTATTTTGCTTGATAGGTTAAATTTAGTGCTAAAAATGGTTGGCGGCTGCATTTGGAAAAGGAAATAAAAAATGATAGACAAGTATTTGATTGAATTTTGCATAAATCATCAACGTCACAGTTATTTCAGATTTATTTCATAACTTTCACAAACGCATATCAAGAAGAAGAAGAATGAATATAATGTGATGCACAGTACTCATATAAGTATAATATAATATTTGCAACGTATATACTATGTATAATATGTAGGTATTATAAAACTATGTTTATTATATAATATATATACTATAACTATATAAATATATGTATATTAATTCACAAATTAGGAAGAAAAAGTATTGATTATTTATTAATAAAAGAAAAAAAATGATATTATTATTTTACCGTACAAACGGAATATTAAGTCATATTTAAATATATTTAATATAAACTATTAATTAGTAATTTAAAACCCCATACTTAAAGTCATAAATAATATAAATTAAGTATTTAGGTATTTTTTATATTTAATTAATTTATATTTTCCGATATTGATTTGATATTTATAGTGAAGACTGAAGGTATTGATATATTAATTGATGTTTTTTCTCGGCTTCATGTTAGGGGTAGTAATGTGAAAAACATTTCCCCGTAAGTGAGCGCCATTGGTCAGTGTAAAAAAAAAATAAGGTCCAAAATTTTTTTTTCAATCTAAAACAAATAAATTATAAATTATATTTATCAAATTATTATTATATTATAGTTATTATATATTATTTTATAAAAAGAGAATCTTGTGGACAATATAATAATAATCATTAAAAATTACTCAAATTAACAATAATGTTATCATCTTTACTCTTTAGTACTAAATATAGATTGATCATACTACTTTTAAAAAGAACGTCTAACTACTAGGTACATGTAATACTGAAGTTCTCAAAATTCGTATTTAGATACTTAACTTATTAAACCGAATTTGAATTTATGTTTTTATAGATAGGTATTACTATTATATTTATTGCATTGTAATTGCGTTAAGTATTAGTAAACTGTAAACATTTTATATACTGTATGAGTACGAGTATAATACTAAAAATACCAAACAAGTTTTCTGTCAACTCTTTAATATTATAGGATCCTTCTCAACAAAAGGAGATTCACCATTTCATATCACCATTTTTATTATATAGTTTCAAGTTAAATCACGTGAAAATTTTGATTTTAATTATATCAAGTTGAAAATTTTATATATTCTATGACATTTTCTTTCCTTCATATTTTGAAAATCAACTTTTACAATTTTTTCCCCGCTCCTTTAAAATACCTTTTTACAATAACGTGTGATTATTGTGTCCTTATTAGTAGAAATACATGGCAAAAAAATTTATCACGTTTTCTAAATATTAATTATAATATAATACGCTATCCTTCTTTCACCTTTATCATTTCTACAGTTGTACGCCCGTTATCTTTGTTTTACAAATCATTTATCTATATTATGAAATTGAATTTAATCGTGCGTCGTTTTTTTCTAACAAAAATAATACATAATATATATATAATATTTATAATATTTATTTAATATACCTACCTGAATTTTAATACGAAATTTAATTTATTTATACAAATGAGCTTCTATAGAAGCTATTCTAATATATATATTTTCTATTATTTTACGCAATTATCATGAAATAATTTAATATGAATGATAATGATAAAAATAATAACGTGCACTTTATTAAATATATTAATGTAACACACGTCATGTATACAATCAAATTTTTACCTCTTTTATTATTATTATCATATTATATAATCATAAAACGAGTTATTTTTATGTATAGGTAGGTATATATACGCGTTTTGACTCGCTGAACCCTGAACGACACAAAAATATCGGGGAGAGGTTAAAAACTTAAAACGCACAATATGTCGCCTCGGATCATGATTTTGCTCGGAGCATGCTTTTAGCCATATATTATAGAACAAACGGGAAAATAAAACGAACGCGAATTTTTCAAATAATCAAGTCGTACACGTGCATAATAAATAATAATAATAATAATAATAATAATAATAATAATAATAATAATAA
>JAIUCT010000011.1:5132880-5185426 GCA_021307375.1 Tetraneura akinire
AATAATAATAATAATAATAATAATAATAATAATAATAATAATAATAATAATAATAATATGTAAACCAGAAATTCAGTTCGTTCTCGTCACGGCCGGTTAACGATCGTAACTTCATGATCGTAAACAAAATACAATTTACAATACGAATACGCGTATTGCAATCGCAAAATTTTCATTTAATTTTAATTTTTTTTCAGTCGTCATAAAAATATATTGAATGTTTGAATCATTTATATAATATTACTTATTAAAATATGGACATAATATGGTATTGTATAGTACCTGTATAAGCTGTAATTATAATATATGGATATTTAATTCCGCGATTGAATCTTCGTCGAATCGTCAGAAAACTCTTGCACTAGTGCTCGGAGAACCCCTCTGTCCGTTTTTGTTAAAGTATCGCCGTCGTCGATATCTTCGTTTGCGGCATTTCTGTGGCTGTCGTCCATCAGTACGTAGCGCACGCGTTCCATTTTCACCGGCGGCACCAACTGTAGTTCGTCGTAATAATACCGAACGGCCGTATTCGAACGATCTTTCGACGGTTTATTCATAACCATGGTCATCACGGGCCTGCTGCCTAACCGGCGCAAGTACACCGTCTTTGGGTTTATTTCTCGGTAAACGACCGGCCGCTTATTATTATTATTATTATAATAGTACGCGGCCGGTCTCAAGCGGTCCACGATTCGAGCGTTCAACCGCAAGTCGTTGTCGCCGTCGTCATCGCTGCCCATCACCATGGGCTGAAACGCGCACCGATGATTACGCTGTTCGTCCTGTCCCTCGTTTTCGCGCAAATCATTGTTGTTGTCCCGTTTGTCCACAATTATCTCGTCTCTCGCACCGTGTCCTTCCACTAACGCGTGCAGAATCAACGCCGTGTGTAAGCATACATGAACGATCGGCGTGGTCCTCCACATCATGATCGCGGCGTATGGCACTATAAACTTCGCGGGTGGTCGCCGTCGGATTGCCGGTTATTTTATCTTTCGTGCGCGCCAATATTATTATTATTGCTTACAAAATGTGAAAACATAACAATAATATAATTCCATCCCACTCACAACACTATACTGTTGATGCGTTAGCATATAATAATATTATATCGAATAATGATTGCGGAATACGAAATTATAAATATGTGCTATAGACAATATTCTATTACTTGAATAATTTCCAGAAAAAAAAATCAATTTATATGCGTAATTTAAATAAAATCTAGAAAAAAATGTTTATAAAAGTGTAGATACAAATTAATGATATACCTTAACTAAAAATAATAAAAAAAAAAAAAAAAAAAAAAAAGAATGTATTGAAAACTTAATTTATGTAGGTTAGGTGAGGTACTGAGGTTAGCACGTTGTTGACTGCATGTAAATACGAATAGTACTAATACATGTCATAAGTCATAACTCATACACAAGTTTTAAAAGATAAAGAGATAAAAATGATAATAAAAGATAAAAATGCAAAACAATGTTATAAAAGAATGATCGTTAAATTATAGTCAGCCAGTTTCATCAACTAAATTGTTAAATAACACAATAATTGTTAGTTAACAATTGATTTATAAATTTAACATCTGGTTAAATTGGTTTTGTTAAGTTACCAACGTTTTCAATGGTTATGAAGAAACTAATTAGTAATAACTAATAAGGGATTGTGATTATATTATTTTATTTTATTTAATTGGATCTGTGGCGTTTTAACATGCAGATTAACTTTTTAACAACCTGATTTTGAATAAATAACTTAACGATCGTTTTAACAATGTACTATGGCTATAAAATCTCGGTGAAATCCAATTTTCACTAAATAATTGTAAATACGATTAATAATAAATTAGATTCTTAACTGATGTTAGTGAAACCGTCTGATTATCATGTTAATTTCCTCGAAACAAAGACGCTATATATAATGGCAAGATGCAGCAGACAGTTTATATTGGGACACGTGTCAATCGCGATTACACCACGTACGAATTTAAAAAATTATAACAATGTATTATTAATATAATATTATAATATTAATTAATATAGAATTTTTTATTTTTTTTTTTTTTTAATTTAAATAATAGTATAGACGTAGATATTATTTTGTTTGTTTGAGTATACGATTAAATAAGAGTAATAACATTATATTATTATTATGTTAAATGCAATTTATTGTATACATTTACTTAGCAATACATAGTATTACGTTATATTTTATAAACAAATTGTTATATTCTCGTTCTGTTTTGAGAATATCTATATGTCATAATAATTATTAATAATATTATGTATTATATGTTTATTATTTACGTATAGATAAAGAACGCATTATCGGGTTAAATATTTTAACATAATACAATAATATTGTTCAATTTATAATAATAATCGATAATTATTAATTAAATAATATATAGGTACCACCTAAACGTCTTTCATATTATATAAATTTAAATTGTAAATGTTCAACTGGATTGAATATTAAATTAAAGATTCTTAACGAATCGCGGAGAATGTATAGGTACATAATGTAAATTTTATACGATGGCGTATTATATATATGTCTCATTTTTTATATGCTTCATGCTTGTCGCTTGAAGACATTGCTTGAGGCAGCAATAAACGTCGTCCAATTACCACGAATAAAGTATGCTTTCGGTAGAGACTTGTATCTAGTGGTTAATTTATTTAGGTCAATTTTCGAATTTCACAAAATTACGTTTATGCTAAAGAAATAACTACTAAAAAATGATGAAAATCAGCAAAATTCTCGGAAACTGTAATTTTTATTACAAATATTTTAAGATAACTTATAGGACATATTATTTTGTTTTTGTATCACTATTTTACGTACGCAATAAAATTTTGGTACTGTTATGTTGGTTTTAGTTTAAATATAGACATTTTCCAAGGATTCTCATATGTTTCTCAATAATGATTAAAAAAAAAAATTGATAATTTTAGGATTAACGGTTTGAAAATTTTATAAAAGAATAACTACATATTTATTGTTTTTCTTAGTTCCAAAATATTTCGTGAATTTCAATTTTTTTTATAATTGTTTAATGTTAATATAATATTAATTATTAATACATTATCAAAAAATATATTTTGTTTGTTAAACTTTTTAAGTTTTAGTAATACATAATTAAAATATAAAAAAAAACATAATATGTGAAATTTAGCTATTAATGGTTAAAATATTTAATTAATTACCTAATATTTATTATATTATATTATTAATAAATAATTAGTTCTTAATCATTTTGTATTTTATTTAGATTTCTTCAGACTTTTGTTGGAGTGGCACTTAAAATTTGGAAGTACTTATCAACTATGGATTGGCGTTCGACCATTTATAGCAATGGCCGATGCAGATCATATTCAGGTAGAAAATCACAATTATTATTTAATAATATTTATACATAACATAATTGATTGGTACACTAAACTTGATAAATTATTTTATTAAAATATAATATACGAGCATATTATACCTTAAACAGTGAATATACTGACTTATCATATGTTAGCTACATTTACTATATAATCTAACCAGTGTTATACTTTATAATGACACTGACACAGTTCTATAAGCTACCCTGACACCGAAAGTTCAAAATTTTTACTTAAAAATTATAGCTACCATAGTTTAGTAATTAATTTTTGAACAAAATTACTTAAATTATTATTCAAAACAGATTTTTATTTAAAAGTGCCAAGGTAATATTTTATCTAACCCTTACCTCAGCTCTCCCATTTAAATAAAGTCAACTTACAGACTCCAGATTGGTACCATTATAGTATTATAGTTAATAATTCATAATGTTTTGTAACCACAATTCCAAAATGTGTAAAAATTGTTTAAATCACTATTAACTCGTTTTTATATATGTGTGTATATTGTATACGAGTATGTATTACCCCAGAATTGATATTAAAAAAATAATAGTAGTACAGACTTCAAATTGATATGAATAGTAAGCTATTGATTCATAATTTTTTAACAATTCAGAAATTCAACACGACATATAGGTATCGCCCATTTATGATAATCGGACTGTAATTTTTACCTAAAATGTGTCTATTATTTTTCTCGCTTCGATTTTAATTTAAAACTATACAAATTATAAAATATTATTATTACAATTATAAATTTTATTATATTATTTTTTGTAATATAACATATTTTAAATCAATAGTTTATCAATAGTGTAGATGTATAGTAGTATAATGGAATAGGTTCGCGTAGTGAAATTTAAGTATGACTTCCGTGAATCAAAACGCAAAAAAGGAACTGGACACAATATACAAAATATTAATTATATGTAGGTATTTGTTTTTGTAGTATGAACAGGTACATAATATATATATATATAATATATTAATTTATTAACTTATTTATAGGACTGTTTTTTAGATTGTTGACCAAATTATTATTGAATTAGTTAAAATTTAACTAATTAGTTAAATAGTTACATGTGTATCTATCGAAAAGAAATACTGTATACTCGTATATTATGCTTAATTACTATGAACAATTTACGGTACCATTTTGCAACGACCTTGATTGTTTTATATTAATTGAGCTTATCATTTACTATATTCGCGTTCAATACACTATACATATTATTATTTATTATTATTACACACGTGGCGTAGAAAGACAGAGTAGATTTTGACATTAATATTATATAATCTTTAAGTAAAACAGTTACGCGAGCACAATATAATTGAATGTTTAACGAAATGATAATTAGAAAAAAAAACAACAAAAACTGTCGATTTGACGAATTATTTATAAATAGTACCTATAGTACGAATTATAATATATAATTAAAATGTATTTATTGATTACGATATAAAGTGTAATTATTATGTTAATGTAGATTGTAGGTATCTACAATTTTGATATAGGTATAATAAAATTATTATGGTTATCTATATTAAGACATTGAGATATTTTTACTATAGGTTTATTGGTCTATTATATTATAAATTTATATTGGTCTATAGAACTTCTATATGGAAGAGTATCTCATAAAACACCATATTACATTTTCAGCTATATATTTTTTTACTAATACTTGCAAGAATATTAAATAATATGTATAGGTAATAATAATAATTTACGCACGTTAATGTTATATTTTTCCGATTTACGAAATACTTTTGAACTACTCATTGGTTATGTAATAGTATAGTTATGCTTTTCTTAATTTGTCAAAATTGAAAATTTTATTAAAAATTATTTTAAAAAAAAAGATAAAAATTTAAGGACATTTAAAAAAATTGATAATAATAATCAAAATCAAATGTAACAATTGCAAAATTTTATGATGCATATAATAATAGATTATCTAAGTCAATACTCATAAAACTCAACAAAAAGTCTCTATAATTTATTTCCGTAGTTTTGATAAAATATTATGTAAAATCAAGTTCGTTAAAATTATTTTTCCCGTAAATTACACGCTGCTTTTCTGTTAATTTTTAATCGTTTTGTCCGACTTTTAAGAAAATTATTGTGAAATTCAAAAAATGACTTAAATAATTTAGCAATTAGATTTAATTCTCGGATTAATTTTATTCCTCTTATCGTAGTTAATGACACGTAAAAGAAAACACATCGTTGTAAAACCAATATGTAGATTATATGATTCGCTAAGAATCGAAAATATTAATAAGTTATAACATACGTACTTAAAAATGTAGATTAATAATTTTAACTAAAACTGGTATAACTATACTCTTCGCTTATTTTCTTAATAAAGTTATACTTACATAAATAATTATTTTAAGTGTGATATAGTACTTTATTATTATTATAAAATATATAAGTAAAATAAAATATATTTGACTATTATTATGTATATACTCGCGTATTATCTCGTATCTTTTATACCACTTATAGGTATTAATTTTATTTTGATAATTAATATTTTTATTCCATTTGTTTATTTAACAAAAAACTTATAATATAATATTGTTAATTTTACTATTTTTATTTCAGCAAATATTAAACTCAACAGTACATATTTCCAAAAACCTAGAATATGATCTACTAATACCATTCATCGGTACCGGACTAGTGACAAGTTCAGGTAAATATTTTTATTTATGTAAATACATTATTTATTATTTAGAATATGAAGTATGTATAACTTACAAAGTATGATGTTCTATCACTATTAGCTATACAGCAATGAATAGTCATAAATTAGTATTAAAATGAATAAATAACATGTATGGACATATAAGTAAATAAGTTAGGTTAGGTGTTAATAGTTCGTAACTTCTGAACCATACGCGCATTTTCATAACAATTAAGCGATATTTCCATGACAATTAAGTTGCTAATCAATGTTTATTTAAATTAACACTTGATAGTTCCAAGTACAGATACAGATTGGTAATATGGGTAAATGAATGGGTATAAAAATATGGGTACTCAAAATAGGTATATTGCATAAAGAAAACTTAATATTTGAAATAACAAAAAAGTTTTAAATAATTATAATAACACCAATCACAATAATTTTAAATAAGTACATTGTACATATATATTTAATATAATCATTATTATATTATAAATTATAAATATCCAACTATCAAAAATAATTTTTTATCCTCAATTTCAACAATTTTTATTTAATTAAAACAACAGTTTCCTATATGACTACATTGAGAATTGTATTGTTTTTATAAAATTATAAATTTATTATACTAATAAAAAAAAAAAAACATCTCATCGTAAAATCGTAAAAAGGTCCCTAAGTAAAAAAAAAAAAAAAAAAAATGCCCATTATAATTAAATACACTGTTTATAATCTTCATGTTTGTAAATTCCACTGGTGGTATTTTTACCCGTACAAATTAATGTAAACTCCACCAATAGCAAAATTTAACCAGTAAGACTAGAAAGTTTTATTTAAGTGTCAACATCGATATAATTTACATATGTGATAAAAATTTTCAACTGTTACGTTTTTTTAGTATAAATATAAAACTTTGAACATTTTTTAAAATTCTCAATTTTTTCTCTCAATGATGTTTAATAAAGTTTGCTATTTTTATTTTTACGGTTGAAACATTTAATAAAATCACAACCACATATTGTTTAATTTCATTCTTAAATATTTAGTAAATTCAAATCTCAGTTTTTTTTATAGCTAATTAAAGATGAATTTGTTTGTTTTAATTGAAAAAATATAATATTTATACAAATTATTATTATATTAAATCTTAATAATATTCGAAATTTTAAGTTTTAATTTTTGAGAAAAATAAAAACATAACCACTTTTGTATAGATTAGTTTTAATATCGAAAATTCCATTCTTTTATATATATCTATAGTTGTTTAATGTTAAACATTTTAGGGAAATATAAAAAAAAATTCATATAAATTTTCAATAAGTATTATTATATGTTGTAATTAAAAACGGATAAAAATTTTGTTTTTAAATACATCAATATTAATTTAGGGAATTGATAATTTTATTGAAATGTTAACATCGACATTTTACATGTGTAATATAAATTTTTAGAACTTGTATCGGATCACATATCAAAATATTATACATGTAATCTCACTCAAGTTATCTCGTTAAAAAAAAAATTAATTTAAATTTCCAAATTTTAATAAAAATATATATTTAATTTCAATAAAAAATTAAATATTTTCTAAAAAAAAAACGGTATCTCTCTTCTGTGTAACGAAAGTACAATAATATCGTAGTGTATTGCATGTCCTCGACCTGTTGTAAATATTAGACTCGTCTAGACACATAATATCGTCTATTCAAGGTCACACTACTTAAACACAAATATATTTTTTTGTATTTGCGTAGTACTTAGATAATAATAATAATATAAAATGCAATGAACATTGATCATAGACGCAAAAAATAATATGATTTTTGGAATAATATATACTCCTTGAGATTTGTTTAAAATGGTATGCTTCATTCAAAATCTTTTAACCATAAATAACCTAACTAATGGCTTCAATGAATAAATCGAAAACAAAATTAAATTATAATATTATTAAGAAAGAAAAATGTATATAATTGTTTACTTATAAAAGATACGTTATCGTAGTAAAAATAGTTCAATTCATTTACAATTAGGATATTTAATATATATAATAGGATAGATAATTTAATCTAGTTGGATTTGTATTTATTTTTTAATTGTATTATCATACGATTTTATTTACTAAATAATTTCGGAAAAACAGTAAAATTCGAATTTATTAATTTTTAATTAATAATTATTATTATCAAAATATAGAACATACTAGTATATATTATAAAGTATATATATAGGGCTTGAAAATTTTACCGAGTTTCATAGGTATAGATAATTTGTAATACAAATTTTGGAACTGTTATTTTGATATTTAAATTTAAATATAGGTTAAATTATATTAATATATCAAAATATTTAAGATTAATTTATTATCTATATGCTATAGGTACATTATAATATAATAGGTATATATCTACTGAATTTTGTTAAAAATTGATTTTTCGAATGTCAGTGAATTTATCATTGTATATTCAAATATTAATTTTAATATAAAATTATCCTTCTATAGTTCTATCATATCCGTTTTTTATTTAAATTAATAAAATACGCAGTACCTATAGGTAAAAGACTTGAATATCAGAATATGTTATAGTTTATAGTCCATATAGATGTGTTATTTGTATAATACTTAGACTAACAATAATTAGTCTAATAAAATATACTAAAATCTATAAATTATGTTAAATAATTAGAGATAATATATTAATATTAGGTACCTACCCATCTTAATTATATTGCGAAACGAAAATAAACGAAATAACCATCCAACATTAACAACATTCATACTATTCTAACTTACAGTACTTATCACTTATTTAATCAAATAATTTATAGTATACGTATATATATTTACATATGTCTTATATATATTTTTTATATAGATACATTTATATGGAACAATAATTATTGTTATATTCAACTGTTAAATACAGGAGTAAAATGGCAGACCAGAAGAAAATTACTGACACCTACATTCCATTTTAATATTCTTGAAGAATTTTTGTTACCCGTAGAGAGACAAAGCAAAATTTTGGTAAAAATGTTAAGAAAAGAACTCTATAAGACTAATGGATTTGATATAAAACCGTATGCAAAACTGATTGCGCTTGATATAATCGGTAACACTGCTATGGGTTGTGAGATAAACTCTCAAGAAAATTCAGATCTAGAATTTGTAAAAGCCCTAGACGAGTAAGTATAAAATTAAAATTTTAAAACTAAGTAAAAACTTAAATTCAAATTAATATTACTATGCAAATAATTTAAATTCAATATACGAACTAAAATTCATTTTTTTTTTTTAATATATTTTTTTTAACTTTAAAAACTATAATTTATTGCTATTATATAAATACTCGTATAATATAATAATATAAATTAAATATAAAATGTTAATCTATATAATGTCAATCATAGGTACGAGTATATCCTAATTATAACTAATTACATTTTAGGCTTACAGCAATCATGCAGAAACGATTTATAACACCATGGTTAAAACCTAATTGTTTATTCAATTTAACTACACTCAGCAAAAGACAACACGCATGTATTGAGATTATTCATACTTTTACAAAAAATGTAATATTGAAATTATACAATGTTATTTTTTCTATTATACGAATATCATATAGTTGTTACATTGTTAATTATTATAATTATTACAGGTAATCAAAGAAAGAAAAGAACATTTCAAATTATATAACAATCACATGTCAGATGCAAATAAAAATGAAATTATTAGTAAAGATTACGGTAAGAAATATCCCAAAGCATTATTAGATTTATTAATAGAAGTCTCAAAAGATGGAAAAGTTTTAAGTGACGAAGACATACAAGAGGAAGTAGATACTTTTACATTCGCGGTAAGCATACAAATATTTTAACCATTTCACGTGTCATTATAATTTTTTTTTATATTTAAATCAGCTATAAACATTAAACATATTATTTTATAATAAATAAATTGTTTTATTTATTTCAGGGAGTTGATACGAGTTCTATGACAATTTCTTGGATTATGTACGTCTTAGGGAAAAATCCACATGCACAAGAACGAATATTAGAAGAATTAAATACAAAAATTCCAAATTTTGGTAATCAAACTTTAACAATAAAAGATTTAGCCGGTCTAGATTATTTAGAGAGAACGATTAAGGAGGTTCTCCGACTGTATCCAACTGTCCCATTCATCGGGAGACAAATTTATGAACCATTCACAATTGGTAAGTAAATATAAATTTTATATTGTTATTAGATATTCATTTATGTAGTTTCTATACTACATAATAATGATTTATATTGTAATAATTAAATGAGTATTGGCTTTTTTTTTTAAGTATACAGTAAGATTAAAAGGGTAAGGGTATATTAAAACAGTTATTTAAAATTATAAGACGAAAAAAAAATTTTTGTTTTAATTTTCTATAAGTATTTATAAATGTAATATATCAGTAGACTATTATGTGGTGAAGAACGAAAAAGCGTCTTTTCCGAAAAAAGAAAAAGCTAATGAAATATATTTTAGAATGTATAGCTTTACAATTTTTATTCAGTTTTAAATTTCTTATAATTTCATTAAGATTTAGATTGCCCAAAGTTATATACTTAGAAAAATAATTTAACTAGGTACTAATAATAAACAAAATCATTTTGTTTTTAAATATAAAATATTCGTTTTTAATACATGATTTTAGGTGAACACACAATATTACCGGGTACGTCAATTTTTATAAATGTGTTCGCTTTACACAGAAATGAAAAACATTATAAAAATCCGGAAAAATTCGACCCAGACAGATTTTTAAAAGATAATAAAACTGATCAACATCCTTACGCATTTATACCGTTCAGTGCTGGTCCAAGAAACTGTATTGGTAAGTAATTGTATACATTTAAAAATATATAAAACATTATATGAATTTAAATGTGTATATAAATCAACGCCTATGAGTTACGTATTTTAAACTGTATAACGTACTTTTCATTCATATGTTGCTCATTTCAAAACAATAGTTTATTATGTTATAACAAATGACTTTGTGTTATTTAAATTGGTTCGTATAATGCATCCAAATAAACAAAAAAATCTATGGAAGGAATACTGGTGTGGAAGTGATACAGCATACGCCATACAGGTGTAAAGAGGGATAGTGTTAAATTTTGATTAACATTTGAATGCAATGATAAATCATTTCATTCGTGAAAACGATTTTGAGCGAAGTTCATCAGATAATATAATATGTATTGATTACATTTTTTACATTTATCAGTATCTACGTTCAATATAAATAATTTATCATAAAACATCTAAATGAGTCACCTAAATACCCAAATTTGGCTGTACTTCGCTCAGAATCGGATTTCGAATGAAGTGATTTATCATTGCATTTAAATGTTAAACAAAATTCAGTACTATCCTCTTTACACCTGTATCTCTTTCACACCAGTATTCCTAACCTAATAATAAAATATTTATAATTATAATTTTATAAAATTAAAAAAAAAATTTGAATTTTAAATTAATATTTATTAACAAACGAAAATAAAGTAACAGAAAATATAAAATTTAGGCACAATATTTCAATCATCAATATAATATTATATCCTTATCAAAAATAGAATATATTTAGTGGCGCTGAAATTCTAAAATGTACCTATACAAATACATAAAACCATTTCTAAGATATTTAATGTTAGATGTAATATAATAATATAGTAATAGCTGAATAACTAGATAGATATATTATTACTTTGTATTATATGTCACGCACCAATTTATTTAAAACATATTATTAATCACATATTCTAATGTAGTAATGTGTATAAAATGTGATAAAAGATTATTACATTTGTATCTTACCCCACTCAGAACAAACCCGTCTCTTATATTATATTTCTCTTAAATGCTTAATATAACATAATTTAATTGATTGTATAAATAAATGTTTAAAAAAATAAAAAAATAAATAAATAATTTATTTTTGTTATGATATTTATAATAATATACATAACAATATAATATATTTTATGGACTTTTATATTATAAAAATTAATTAATAATATTAATTTAAACTACACGATAGAAAAAAGTCAATGACGTAATAATTATTAAGCACAAATACATTCAAATTTATTTAAATGTTTTGTTATTGATACTTACAGCATCACATTTAATTATTAATATAACATAAAGAATATATTGTCTATAGTATTTTTTGATATATTAATTTAGGTCAAAAATATGCATTAAATTTACTCAAAATAGTTGTCGCAACAGTTATTAAGTCATATAAAGTTCAATCAATAGACCCAGAAGAGAAGATGGGACTTGTTGGTGAAATAGTTTTGAATGCATTGAACGGAATCAACATAATAATTGAAGAAAGGACGTAAAACTACAACAAAATCGAATAATTTAATATTAATATTAATTTAATATTTTATTATATATACTTCAACTTCACTGCAATACTATAGTATAGTTATATTGTAATAATATTAAGGATTTAAATAATTCTATATATATATATTATAATATATATATATAATAATATAGAATAGTTTTTAGTTTTATTTTAAAATTTACTAAACTATATAAATTTTGTATTAGTAATTTTATTTTATTTATTATATTTATTTTACAACATAATTTTTATTATGTGCATTTCAAAATTTTTTAAAAATTTATATTTTTACTACGTGTACAATATGAAACGTTTAAATATTTTTTTTACTAAATATAGTTACTATTTAATTTTTCTAATTATTATTATTATTATTATTATTATTATTATTATTATTATTATTTTATAGTTTCCATTATAATTATTTCCTGCCTAACTATATATTGGCTAATTACTTGCATACAAATATTGTAATTAGGAATATCATTTACGTTTAATACTGCTAAATTTGTCGCACAACATTCTGAACACATTTAAAGTTATAATGCAAAATATTATAATACAGGTAATGTAATATTATTATTCTACAGAAAATTACAAATTTTATTCAATACCGATTGATTGAGCGTGAATTATTATTTATAGTAAGGATATTTTATCACCTTGGGTAGATTATAAAATATATTATTTTTGATACAATTATTCATTTATAAAACGTTTATTTTTCAAATATCAAATGGGTATAGTTACTACTAGTTACTACTAGATAGATAGACATGTAAAATTGTTGGTATATTAATTAAATGTAATACATTTTAAATGTTATTGATAAAATACACCTACATACTTTCGATCGTATATTTATTTATCATGTGATTGTGACGTGTTATACAATAGTCAGTTTTAACTCTTAAATGATATTATTTACCAAAATCTTAGTAGTAGTCTTATGGATTTAACCTCCCCTACGGAAATTATATTTTTCAGAAAATTTATACTGTGATATTCATTTATTATTGAATTATAATAGAAAAACAAATTAATATGTATTTATAAATGTGAAAATTTTTGTATTTTTATTAATTCTATTACGCAAGAAATAAAATGGATTTTTATATTATTTTAACTTTTTATATGGGTTATATACATACTCCATATATATATATAAAAAAAAGAATAATAATCGAGTCTAATTGCAGTCATGTCATGTACTAATAGATATTTACTGTATCTACTTAGTACTTACATATAATAAAATTCAAATATTAATAAAAAAAAAAATAGATAATATCTATTATAATATACCTACGTATAATACGGTATACATCTAGCTGATTTCAGGTAGACTAAATAATTCTAAATTAAATAAACATTGAAATTGTGCGTCTTAGTTTTAAGAAAAAAATAAATCATATGCCTAACACAGTAACACGTTATTCTTATAATATATTAATAATTAATAATTACATTACGAATTAAAAATTAGTAGTTAAGTAAGTAATAATATTTGGGAGAAGGGAATTTTAAAATTGGCTTTCATTAATATATATATATATATATTAAACAATTTCAAATTTATAAAGGTCAAGTTACAATTTGTTTTAATATTTATTGTTATCTATTATCTATATACACGAACAACAAAATATTATTTTATTTCCGTCAATTATTCAATGTCATTCCACTTTTATTATTTAATAAATTATTTATACATTTCTACTTTTTTTTTTTTATTATAAATTATTTTATTACAATACCATAACAAATCTAATGGTAGGTATGTAAAAGTTAAAATTCAAAATATATTTAGAAATTAGAAGTGATTATAAAATCAATAATTTCCGCATTCCACTTATAATCCAAATTATTAATTTTGTTTCATATTATGTAAGTAGTTTGTTTAACTTGATAATTATTAAAGTATGGAATTATATGTAATGGAATTCGATAAAGACTTTATTTTAAATTTATATAAATTTGATAATGTGAAAGCCAGACATTGTTGATAAAAAATTATATTTACTACAGACGCGTATCATATACTCGTATAAAAACATGTTTATCTGTACACAGTTACAACGGGAACGATTGTAAATATTTCTACATTGATATTTTTAAATTAAATTTTAATATTCATTTGAAAATATAAATTAAACCGTTTAAATTAACAAGTATTTATAATTTTCTTAATTAGATTTTAATATATATATTTTGAATCGTTCACATTCAGTATTATAATATATATTCATATATAAATTGATTCATATTACAAATTATAATATTTTCATAGGTTTTTTTTAAGTTAAGATAACATCAACTTTATAGGTAAAAAAAAAAAAAAAAAAAAAATAGTAAATATAACTAGCACAGCAAACTAAACTGTTAATACACCTATGGAAAAATAATTAGATAGATATGACTTATGTTAACAATTAGTGTTAAATAATTAATATTTTTATTTTTAATGATTATTTATTTGTTTGAAAAATGGAATTATTTAATAATATTATAGATATTAAAGGACTTTATTAAAAATTAAAAATAATAAGAAATAGGAAAAAAAAATGGTGAGTTATTATATTGTCCTTTAAACAAAATTAAATCTTGGTAAACATGATAGTACCTAACACATAATAAATATACCGGAAAAAATATTCCAATTGTTAGGTACTAAAATATAACGATATTAAAATTTATTATTATACTCGTAATATATTACGTGGGTCAATATCTCATTATTACAAAAAAATACATTAAAATGTTTAATTAAAAAAAAAAAAAAAACTAAACGTATATTATTTAATACATTATTATAAAAAGAAAAGCTGAAGGGTTATTGAAGGGATACAGCTGGTTTAAAGTGGATAGTTTTGAATTTTGATTAAAATTGTAATGCAAATGATAAATCGTTACATTCAAAAAAACGATTTTGAGCAAAGTTCATCAGATAATATTTTATGTATTGATACAAATTTTACATTCATACAGTCTCTACGTTCAATATAAATGCTCATAAAACTAATGAGTCACCTAAACAACCAATTCTGACAGTTATTCGCTCAGAATCGTTTTTTCGAATGTATTGCATTCAAATTTTAATCAAAATTCAACACTATCGTCTTTAGACCTCTAAACCTTCCACAGCAGTATCAGCTCTTCTTTTTATCCTTTAAACGGCTACAAAATAAAAAAAAGTCTTTAAGTTCAAAACTGCCTGAGTTATCATGAAATATTGAAATCGAATTCGTAAAAATATTAGTTTTCGTGAAAAATTCCGTTTTTTCGTCATTTTTTGGTCGTTTTTCTTATCGCGTAGGGTTGATAAATCATAAATGATCTAAATATAGAACCAACTACACCACTTTCCAACCGGAAACTTGCTATTCGTGAAAATCGGAGCATTATTTCTGGTCGAAAAAATGTTTACATATATAAAAACAAAAAAAAACATATACATTTTTTGGTTCGCTCAAAACCTAATATGAAACTACCACAAAAATTATAACACTAAATTATATGCAATTTCATGAAATCATTTTTATCGTTATTTAGTCTAAATCTTTATATTCTTTTTTTATATTTGTCGGTTGAGTTCCTTCAGCTGCCTTACCAAACCGGCTTCTTGTAGACCTAAGACCTCGTTTGAATTTATCAATTTTGTTAGTGATATTTTGACTAGAATATTATGCCGTAGAACAGTGAACATATGCGAAATTAATCATATAAAAATATCCTTACTAGTTACAAAATAAATACCTATATAATATGAGTTGAGTATTTTAACCTTATTATATTATTATTGTTGTATTCATACTATATTATATTAGAAATACCTAAAAATTCAAGATTATTATTATATTTATATAATCTGTTTTCACAAATGAACGGTACACCACGTACCTAGGATATACGTCACTCCTTAGGAAATAGAAGATATAGAAGGGGTAATAAACATGGTTATAATTAGTAATTTTTATGGTCACCTGAAAATTATAATTATTCGGAATTTTTTTTATATTTTATATAAACCAAAGTGAAGAGGACAGTTTGGTTAGATAATGGTGCAACAGATGAGAATATATAAATATTGCTCAAATTGTTTCGTTTTATAGTAATTTATTATTTATTATTAGTTTTTTCTATCGTATAAGAAAACTAGTAGGAAATTCAAAAAAATACTTACTTAAATCAAAGTACTAACTAGATATAATTCTTTACGGGGTCTATCCATTTTTCGATAATCAGACCATCTAGTTAAAATCCAATACAGATATAGTCTATAATTAAAAAACTGTCAGAAATTCTACTTCGCTAATTTGTGTTATTGTAATCGTCGTGTTAAATATTTTTATAATTATAACTATCATAATTAGGGCAGAGGACTTGTAGCTCTAAAAAAAGGCGAAATATGCAAGCACTTATGCACTTAAAAACTCTAAAATATGCACTTAAAACCTCTAAAATATGCACTTAAAAACTCTAAAATATGCACTTTTTTTATGATATTAAAATTTTATTATATAGATTAATTATAAAAAATATTTAAAATAT
The DNA here is from genome assembly GCA_021307375.1 of Tetraneura akinire. Taxonomy (NCBI): domain Eukaryota; kingdom Metazoa; phylum Arthropoda; class Insecta; order Hemiptera; family Aphididae; genus Tetraneura; species Tetraneura akinire. The sequence goes on from JAIUCT010000011.1 coordinate 5,149,927, forward strand.
GAAACATTACAAATACTAACTAAATTTAATTATACATTTTATTTGCTATACTATTAGTCCACGACCAATAACACATGAATAAAAACTTCATCTTAATGAAACTTTCAAAATTTTTTAACTTAATTTTATTGAAATGTATGTATATAAATTTATTAATTCATTCTTCTGACCCTAAAAAAAATTACCAATATGTTGGAATTTTTTTTAAAAAAACCTACGGACGAAGTAAATAATATTTTCACCTTGAAAATTGAATTGAATAACTAAATGTTTTTCAAATTTTCATTTTACATATTTTTATATTTATTTTTATAAATTGTTCAAAATATTTCCCCAAAAACCATATATAAGTTAAATATGTCTCAAAAACCGAAAAATGTCTAAATATGCAAAAATATGCACTATAAAATTACAGATTTGGCTTTGTCGTAACATGAAACATTTTTTTATATAGTTGGCTTTTTTTTACGGCTACGCAAAACAAATATGCAAATGCTATAAGTCCTCTGCCCTAATCATAATTATTATTATTAGGTATTACCTAATTAGACAATTAAATAAATCAATCGTTATTATATTTTGATAAATTAGTCGTATTCTAAAATAATTCTATTAAATAAATAAATTATTGTAATATAGGATATAATATAGTCGTACATAAATGTGTACTTATCAATGTCTATACACTGCAATTATTTATAGTCTATAGGCAAATCTAAATTAACAGTTAGCAAATACGTGATGAAATGTACATTTGGTTAAAAGATTGTGTCTTTATGATTTACAATATTTTGTACGATTTAAAATATTACGCAAATAAAAATTTAATATAAAAAAATTATAATACTTTATACACAAAATGACCAACATTTATTGTACAATAAATTTTTTCCTATTTCATCTTTTAGAACGTTTGATTTTGTTGGTTTAATCGATTGTGAATAGATCGATCTGATTAAAATATTGACCAAATCCGCTGATAAACTTGATATACTCGAATAAATATTATATATTGATAAATGTCATGATGAGTATACTTACTTAAAATATGCATAGAAAACACAGTAAAGTTGTATTACTTTATAAATTAACAAAAGTATAATGCATTTTTTCGATATTACAAAACTATAAAAGTACGAATAGCAATAAAAAGTACCTAACAAATAAATTGTACATTTGCGTAATGTACTCATAGCGTATAAAATAATGTTATGTATTTATGTGTATATTGATTATTTGTTTGTTGACAAGTTTTGATCAATGTCGTAGTCGATGGAAAGGGAGTGGAGTGTCGTTTGGAAGGGTAAAAAGAGAACGAGGGAGAGCTTCATTCATCACACTTGACTTAACTCTATAATATTGATTTTAAAGTTGTTTTAATTTTATATATATATAATTAGAATTTTTTTTTATTTTTATTTTTATTTTTTTTTGATTAATTTGAATAATTTTCTTTTTATCTGATTCCCTCTTTTTTAACATTTTGACTATTCCACAGTTAGTGATTATTAATATTTAATATTACGCCACTATATCATATATAAATTAATAAATAATACAAATATTCGTGTATAGATACTCGTATTTACTTACATATACTGATACTTAATGAATTATCTATCGAAGAAATACAATTTTTATATTCACTTTGATTTTCAATTTATTATCAATTGCATAATTATTATATTCAGTGATTATTATAATTATTTTAATATTATTCAAATTCCATTTTAATTAATTATGATTAATACTACCGTATTTAGGTTAGGTACCTTCCTACATTTCTAAACTATATAGAAGACAATTCTTATTATAATAATAATATGATTGTACGATTTATAACGTTCAAATATACAATGATATTGTGAAATATAAATTAAAAACGTAAAATACTGGTTAAAAATTAAATGCGATATCTAAAGTAAACAGAAACCTTAATAATGCAGTGTATATGCGATAACGAAACCAATATGATCATGTGTCAATAAATTAAGTAGGTAGGTACCTGAATTTAATTGTATTACATTCATATTATAATAACTGCTTGTACTTGTTTAGTATTGCATTGTTTTTTACACTCTTCAAACGTATACCACGTACAGCTAAGACGTACCTATACTACTTAAATTTAATACATTTTTACATAATGTTTTTACGTTTCATTTGTAAAAACAAATGGCCAATAAAATCAATTTCACCGATTTCGACAAAAGTAAGTACCGATAATTATTTAGATAATTTGGTACCTATATTATTCATATACCGCTTATGTGATAAATATTTTGCATTAGTTTAAAATACAACATGTCATTATTTCAAATCTAAATGTATTTATTATCTATAGCTGTAATTTATGTCCATTATCGTTTAATATGTGGTTTTATTAAACTTCTATAAAATATACATATATTTATTCGAATTTACTAAAAATTTCAACTTTAAATAGCTGTTAAAAAAAAAAAATTGAGACTTACAAAATATTTTAGAACTAAGCTATAGGCATTTTCGAGTCACTATGATTTATATTTTTGAAATTATGAATAAATAAGTAAAATATCAAGTTTCCCAAAATTCCAAAATTATAATTTTCGTATTTTTTTTTTTTTTTTGTCATTTTTTTCTTTATTTTAAGAAAATTATTTGTGTGTTCAACAAATTACCTGAATGTATAATAATTATCCACCGTAAACATATCTACAATATTCGTGATAATTATACCATTATTATCTTTAGTTGAAAAAGTGTCTAGTGTCTACGATAATAAATATACGTACCTACGTCGTTGTAAAACTAATACATTCAGAATTTCAAAAGTTATTTTTTAAATTTATTTACAAGATGATTATAATATTACAATCCGTTAGGTCTAATTATGTTAAAAAACGTTATTCATTAATCTTGAATTTTCACGGAGATATTACAATGATTTAATAGATCTGAGACACCTTGTATGGCTGTATAGAAATAATTATAAGTTTTTTAATTTATTATTTTAATATGTTTTCAGACAATGCTCAACGAAATTTTAACAGACGAGTTTGGTAGGAAACATAATTATCTTCGATTATCGTTGACTGAACGTTGTAATCTGAGATGTAAGTAAATATGTAATTAATTTTAGATTCTGAGCGAAGCGAAGAATGTATTGGTTTTACAATGATGAGTGTCTTTTTTTTTTTTTTTTTATGTCTGAAAACAAAATTACAAAATAACAGATAGCTGCACATCCAATAAAATTTTGAAGTCTTTAAGTTCAATATTGCCCAAGTTATCGTAAAATATTGAAATTACAGTTTACATGAAAAATACCGTATTTTTGTCATTTTTTGGTAGTTTTTCTATCGTATATGCTAAATTTTGAGAAATTTGAAGAATAAAGTAGGAATAAAGTACCAATTACATTCATTTTCCAACCAGAATTATATGCATTTCGTGAAAATTGAAGCAATATTTCGGATAGAAAAGTGTTAACAAACATAAAGAAAATCTCACTTCATTGTAAAAATAATACCTAAATTTTTTGTTTCGCTCAAAATCAAAAAGATAAGATATAGTTGTATAAATGTATTTAGAACTGGATTAAATATAATTTATGCTTGTGTTTATATTACATTTAAAATTATAAATATTATTAAATATTTTTGAAAAAAAAAAAATAAGAAATTTAGAAAATTTTCAATGCTTTGTTTGTCTTTATTAAAATAAACTATAAACGTAATAACGATTTTAAAATTGTATTACATAAATACATAAAATATCTATATTAACAAATTTTCAAGATTCTAAGATTTCTATTTCTTAATTAGGTTTAATAAAATCACTAAAATAAAGGTCGTTAAAAATTTAAAATTATAGTTTCTGTGTTTTTATCATTTTTAATCATTTTTTAGGTGAGTATTGTATGCCATCAAATGGCGTAAATCTATCAAAACAGTCACAGTTACTCTCTAATAATGAAATAATGCGTTTAGTTTCATTATTTGCTGAACATGGGGTGGATAAAATTCGATTAACAGGAGGAGAACCTACAGTTAAAAAAGATATTATTCAAATAGTGGGTAAGTTAATAACTATATAATATTTAGGTATTTTTAGGTATATGAATATCAGAATATGTTGGTGTTAATGTATATTAAATATTATTATTTATTTATCAGTAGGATTTTTGCAACTAATCAAAAATGGAAAACTAACCATGAGAATATATAAACTAAAAATATCATTTAAATGATTATATCTTTTATTCTTTTATTCCTATAATAAAAAGTTTTATTGGATAAAAATAAATTTAATTACTATAAAATATTTCATACGTCAAATAAATAAATTCATATGATATTATGTATAATTATTTGTGAACATCCGTATAAAGTTATGAGTGTTAAATTTTTTATAACAAATAAACATATCTTTCAGACGACAAATATTATTATACAAACAATTTACTAAAACAATTAAACTGATTTAAAAAATTGTGTTGAACAATATTCAAAATATTTTATATTTACAGTCCTTTTCAAACTATGAGTAGTCAAGTCATTCTGAGCTTTACGGTCTAGGCTATTAGAATAATAATAAATAAATACATTTATTAATATATTTATGTAATTTATATTATTCTAAATTCTAATAATAGAATTTTCATTATGAATATAATGCGAAGTATCGAACCATGAATTTGAAATATTTTTATATAGGTATTATTTATTTTATTTTTTATATTATCAACTACATTTATGAAAAAAAAATCAAACTTTTTTTTGTTTTTTAAAATTGAATAGTTAGTGAATCATGAATTAAGTTATATGGAAAGAAGTTTATTTAATAATAAAGGTAAAATGCTAAACAAGGCATTTCGATTCTATTTTTATGGTAAATAATTGGTAAATTAAAATTTTATACCTTAGGGAGCCATAATAATTTTGTTTTAAATTTAGATGGTCACTAGAAAAAATTGTTTGAGATGCACTGATAATATACGGACATATTTTTAATTAAATTTTCAAAGCATAAAATATTATTAATTTTATAAACTTTATTTTTATAATATTACATATTTGGAAAATTTACAAAGGTTTATTTTTAAACTAAATATAAGCATAAATTTGAAAATTTAAATCCAAATTTCAAGTCTTTACCAAATCGTTTAAAAAAAAATGTCGGTACGTAATTTAAATTATAATAATTCTAAGATCTATATTTCTGTTTTAGAAGCCCTCAGTGGTATAAAACAACTAAAAACTATTGCGATGACTACAAATGGTTTAACCTTGACTAAACTATTAGTTGATCTTCAACGGTCTGGTTTGAATGCATTAAATATAAGTTTGGACACGTTACAAGAAGATAAGTATGAAAACATCACTAAAAGAAATGGCAAACTCTTAAAAAGAGTATTAGCAGGCATTGACTTGGCGTTACAATTAGGATTCAATCCAGTAAAGGTATATTATATTTAAATAAATAATGAAAATTAAAAAGTTATCTACAGTGTAGGTGATAAAAATAACGAAATGTTAATTATTTTAAAAATCATGAGATTGTATGATATTAAAATCAACTATTTGGTAACTATTTTTTAATTATTTTTATGTAATTCGTATTATTATTTTAATAATTTAATTATCATAAGATTACAAGAAGCCAAGTCCAATAAAATAATAAAATTATTACAAAAACAAAATTACTATATAATATTATAAAATGTTGAATTGTTGAATACATTTTTGTCAATACATATTATGTGAATCGTGCATCAATGTAGTTTATTTTTTTCTATTATACTAATGTATAAAATATAATAACATAACTACTTACTATTTATTAATTTTGTAAATTTCAATGTAGATAATTACTTATAAAATCATTAAAAATAAAATTATACTGTTAAATCTTTAAATATTATATAAGTATTTTATATGTTGTTACATAATATGTAGAAATAGATTAAATGTCAATAGTATAAAACAACATGTTTAAGGAAATAAAAATATTTTTGTAGTAATATATTTTATGGCCCACGAAGGGTTTAAATTAAAAATTGGCCCTCTATAGTAATACTTTGACTTGAACGTCCCTGATACTACTATATTAATATATATATATATATATATATGCCGTATATTTATGCCTTATATTGACAAAAATCAAAATATATAAACTATTATTATACCTATCAAGTATTTAATTATAAAACTCTTTTATTGTATAAGTACTTTGATTAAAAAACGCATTATATATTATCATAGGCGTAGCAAGGGGGGGACATAGGGACTATAGTCCCCCCAAAACATTCTAAAGTCTCCCATTATAAAATTATAAATTAAATTTTAAAATAAATTGTATTTATTCTTAATTCTCTGATAACGGAATATTTCAAATGTTATGTTCATGATTAAATTTATTATTTTTATCAATTTATTAGATTTTATAAAAACATGGATTAGAAGTACTATGACTAATGATCGATTTTCAAATTTGTCCATATTACATATTGAAAGAGAACTCTCTAATACATTTAAAATGTAGAAGAAAGTATGAAGAAAGTTTTAAATGTTTACACTAGAAAGAACCGTAAATTAAACTTATTAATATAATCAATATATAATAATAAATAAATAATTTTGTGTATAATATGTTGTATTATTTTAAGTCCTTATTTAAATCTAAATGATAAATTAATATGTATATTAAAAATCAATGGGACTCAAGCCCCCCTAATTCATTGGGCCTTGCTACGCCTATGTATATTATGATGAATTGATAATTATATTAAAATGTTGGTTATTTATTTATTAATTATTACAGGTGAATTGTGTGTTGATGAGAAAAGTAAATTTCGACGAATTATATAATTTCGTAGAACTGACTCGTGATAGGGCGATTGATTATCGTTTTATTGAATTTATGCCATTTACAAAAAATGATTGGAACAAAAAACAATTAGTACCTTACAAAGAAGCAATCCAGGAGATTATAAAATCGTATCCGAATTTCGAACCATGTGACAGTAGTCCAAATTCAACTTCGAAGGTAAAAACTATATATTATGATCTACCCTATGAAGTATCTCTCTGCAAGTATCCGAAATTCTTAATAATATTTTAAATAATTTATTTTAACTGCATTATAAATAACTTTAAAATACACACTGTTTTATTTATCAGTACACATTTTTAATTAAAGATGTATCAAGTACCAGGATTTATGGGTCGCGTTGGTTTTATATCATCGATGACAGATGATTACTGCGGTAGCTGTAATCGACTTAGATTGATGGCCGATGGAAATCTTAAGACTTGTTTATTTGAAAATAATGAAATAAATTTAAGGTAAATTTTTATTGTCCTGTTATATAAATATGTATAAATTTTAATCGATCATTCGAGATAATATTTAGATAGTTCCTATTCTTTATAATAGGTACAATATTTTGTAAAATGTATTATATATTAATTGAAAAATTATATAATAGTAAAAATAAGAAATATATCTAATAATAATAAAATTTGTATTATAAATAAATATTATTTTTATTATAATATAATAATTAACCTAGAGGTAAACGATAAATACATCTATATAAATATATTTTTAAGCCAATTGTGAAATTGAAATTAAAACATAAAATCACAAATATTTTAGTATTACGAGTATTATACTTTAAAAATATATGTATATAATATCTGAAATTAAAATGTTATTTAAATTGTATTAGGGATCCACTTCGAGAAGGAGCTTCGGATAGAAAACTGTTGGATATCATATCAAATGCGGTGACAAATAAAAGAAGGAAGCACGCTGGTAATTAAAAAAATCTATTATTTTTAATATTTATATTTGTCTTAACATCAATTTAATAAATACTGAATAATAGGCATATCAGTAATTTGATACACATTATGATATAATAATTTTATAATAGTTTAGTTAATTATAATTTTATGAACCATTACCTCCTAATAATATTAATAAAATTTAATAATTTTGATTGCTCAACAAGTTAATACGTAGGTATAACTATTAGGTAGGTATTATTAATTTGCTAATTTTACTAATAATTATTTATTGACAAATCTGGAACGTTATTATTAAATTGACACTATTGGTACCTAATAAAACTACTGCACGTCTTAAAACACGGGGTAATCAATAATAAATTCTGTATTTATTTAGTGAGGGAAATATATCCATTAATATTAACTGCGGTATAGTTACATTTATGCTCTATACCTATATAATATAATTAAGAACGATGCATGTGATTTTAGGAATAGAAAATCTTCCTCATATGCCAAATCGTCCAATGATCTTAATCGGCGGATAACAGTAAGTCTTACGTATATAATAGTTAAATCTACAATAGTAATAGGTATAAACATTTAGTCATTTAGCTATTATAATATTCATAAAAATACATATATAATATATCTTGGTTAGCCCTTCATACGCTTCATTAAAATTTAATTTCATCACTATGAAACTCTAGATTAAAGTAAAAAAAAAAAAAATTAAAGCATTAAGACAACACCAGTGTTTTTATTATTGTTTTTGACACAACTACAAGTTATATATTTTATATTTAACTAGATGATTGGGAGTATGCGTTTTTACTACAGTATACAGTTGTCATAATATTTAAACGTTTATTTATTGATTATTAGCTAAAAATCTATATACCTGTATATATTATGAAACTAAAATTAATAAATGTCGTGAAATGAATTTGATGGTACCGAAAGGCAAAATTTTACCGTCAACTATATAAATAATTCTAATTAGGTACTTATTTTCATAATAATACATATATAACATAACTTGGCCGAAATTTATATTTTCACACTGTGATTTCTATGGTGTGGTTTGAATATTTTCAATTTTACTATTTACTTTCTAAATATTATTTAATAAAATTTGTAATTTTAGTTATTTAGGTTTAAAAATTTAATAGCAACACTTTCATAAACTACTAACCTACTTTTATAGATATAAAATATTATCCCAAAATTTTTTTTTTTTAATAGCATAAAAGTAAGAATTTTTAGTGAATTGAAAAATTATGAAACATTTAAGTTGCCTACTTTATTACATTTTTATTAGTTATAACGTATAAAAATATTAATTTTAAATAGGTACACCAAACCAACAATTACATATAGGTACCTAGGTATATACATATATTATGTTCACTGCTGTTATATTCTCATTGGTACTCAAATACTCAAAACTCAATACAATATGTTAAATACAGAAAATATTATATATAATTGTATATTGTATCCGCAGTGATTATTTAGTTATAACATAACGTTTGATACAATAATTAAAGAAAACCCCCTAAATGATATTATATTTATTATTATATACGTGTATAATATAAAATAATAAATTAGATTTTAATAATTTTTTTTATTATTATTATTTGTTTAAATCATCTTTTATTAGGTAGGTATACTATATGGCATATGCGATCGACCTTCGTTCTCAAAATCGAATGCGATGATTATAATATTATCGTTGTTAAATCTTATAATAATTATTATTATATGCGACAATAATATTTTTATATCCTTGTGCTTGTGTATTTAGTAGCATTTCTAATGTTATCGTCATTATGTTTGTATGTTTCAGCGAACAAAATAAACAGCCATCAAAATAATATTATTGTCTCTTCCGTAAAACGCAAAAACAATATCCGTCGTCGTCGTCGATTTAGTAGATTATCCACGACAGCCGCGGCGGCCCATAGTCACGACGATGGCAATCCACGTCTGACTCACGTGGACGCGCGGTCCGGTGACGCACGTATGGTGGATGTATCGGAGAAACGGGAAACGCGGCGAACGGCAACGGCTACGGCTACGGTTCGATTGGACGAGACGGCTACCCGACTAATCAAAGAGGACGCGTGCAAGAAAGGCGACGTATTAGCGGTGGCCCGGCTGGCTGGAGTGTGCGCGGCCAAACGAACGTGGCAGCTAATACCGCTGTGTCACCAGATCAGATTATCCGCAATAACGGTGGACGCTCGGCTGGACGTTAATCGACGTCGAGTGTACGTGACGGCTACGGCCGTGAGTACCGACCGCACTGGTGTCGAAATGGAATGTCTGACGGCTTGTGCGGTGTCCGCGTTAACAGTTTACGATATGTGCAAAGCTGTGAGTCGGCACACGGTAATCGAAAACGTCAAACTCTTGACCAAGACGGGCGGCAAAACCGATTACGTCCGCGCTAACGACGACGACGATTAACAAAAGTCGTTATAATCATATTATTGCTAATTTCTTAATATTGTAAACGTAGCAGTTTTAAAATTATGTTTAAGGTTGTCCGCGATCGAATTCTTTCGTAATTCACTTTTTTACTTTCTTAAATATATTTATTATGAGATAGAAAATTCAAAATATTATAATTACTTATTATTTTTTATAACTACATAAAAGTAGGTACTATTTCTAGAAAATTTTTTTTTTATGTAGTTATTTATTTCAAACCATCACCATCACCATTAATGTTTAATTGTCCAACATTAAAATTATTTAATTATATAGGAAACTATATCTATAAATTGTAATTTAGGAATTTTTCTTAAAAAAACAAAATTGTTCAACAGTCATAATATGTTGGCCGTTGGGTCTTGGGTTTATATTAATAATAATAATAATTACCTACCAAATTCTTCAAATGCTTTGTCAAACAAAAACAATAGGTATAGGGTACCTATAGCTTTATAGGTAATTACCATAGGCGGAAATCCATTGAAGAAGTTGGGGGGAGGGGGCTACAATATTTCATTATAAACCTAACTGTGGTCAAGATATCATAACCAACTCTTAACAAATTCTAAATTTACTGAATTACTGAAAACTAAAATACTGAGTAATTAATATTAATTCACACACGCGAGTAAACATGAACTTTGGATAATTGTATGTTAGATCGGATATATAAGTTACCTATGACATGTTCGACTTTGATTTGAGTTTATAAAGGGTACTATCTCATAAAACTTAAAATACTTTATATTTAAATATAGAGTACAAACATAATAACTGTTTATTTAAGTAAGTAAAGAGTATATAGGTAATAATTATAATATAATAAATTAATGTTTTATTTTGGATAAAAAGATTAATTTTTAATATTTATCAGGATTTAAAATCAACGTGTTCGTGGTACTGTACTATACATTTAAAATAAAATAAACTACAACTAATTTTTTATTCATATTTAATTTTTAATAACATAGTAGGTACTGTATAAAATACACATTGTATAATGTATAACAAAAATTAAAATATTTATTTTATTTTAAGACCATCATCCTTGTTTTTAATAAGTTATAAACTAATAACTTATTAACCAATACTGGATATAAAGCAGTAAAATACAATATTATGATGTGTATAAATAACATTTCCACATTTTTCCATTGCATCACGACTTCATGAGGCACCATCACAATAGACAGTTTTGTTTTTTCCATAAATTTATTAGGTATTTAGAATACCTGAATACCTATTATATTATACCTATAGGTATTGGGCAATAACAATAATTATTATTCAATGGACGAAAAATAAATCACTTGAACTGTGTTCTGTGTTCTGTATTCTAATTTTTAATTTTAAATATTATATAAAAATATAAAATGTAATATACACTCGTATATTATAAATTTTATGTTTTATAAACAAATTTACAATATAAAAACATAATTTATTATGTGGTGTTATAATTTTTTTCGTCATTAAATAATGTTTAAGTTACATTTTTATAATTTTGTAATAATTTTTAAGGGGGCTTGTCAGGATATTTTCATATTATAGTCTTTCAAAAACAACATTAAGTAATAAACTAATACGTATAGGTTATAGCTATAGCTTATAGGTATATTTATATTATACGATATAACAACAGTCAACAGAATAAACTTCAATAAATTAAATAATAATATTGCATCGTTAAATTTAAATAATAACTTTAATGCGATCATCATTATAGTTAATATAAATTGATATATAATTATAATTACATTAACCGATACCTATTCACAATATAATTTTGGTTGAATTAAATTCTTTCGGTTTAAATTGAAATATTGAATGATTGTTATTATTTGTGTAAATATCGTAAATTATAATTTATAAAACACTTAACACAATGTAATATAATTATTTACCTATATAATGTAGAAAGTTAAGTCCAATGGCAATGGCCATAAGTTGTCGCGAAATATATTTTTAAAAAAAAAAACTCGCCTTTAACCGCGTTTAGTGACAATCATACGAGGCTTTTTTTAATAGTTTTATCCTTTAAGTTAGAACAGCCTGTATGATATTTCAATTTGCTTGATCATACGTACCTATATGCTATATAGTGGCTAGTGGAAATCTCAAAATGTCAACAAAACAAAAGAAGAGCTGATACTCATGCCGCATGGGTTACAGCCATACAGGTGTACAAATCATAGCGTTTAATTTTAATTAGAATTTGAATGCAATGATAAACCATTGCATGAGATTAGGTATCCAAAATTTCACCACATATATATAGTAGCTATGTGAACACCCAAACAAATTTTCAAGTCTCTAACTTGAAAATTGCATGAGTTATCTTTAAATATTAAAATCGAATTCGTTGAAATTTCAGTTTTCGTGAAAAATGCAGTTTTTCGTCATTTTTTGATCGTTTTTTCTACCGCTTATGGTCAATTTTGAGAAATTCGAAAAATGACCTAAACAAAATACCAACAACATCCACTTTCCAACCGGAAACATATACTATTCGTGAAAATCGGAGCATTATTTTGAGTAATAAAAGTGTCTACAGAATAAAAAAAAAAATAATAATCACACATCATTGTAAAACCAATACTCGCTTCGCTCAGAATCTAAAATAAGGATTACTACCGTCCACCATGGTTCTGGGGGAGGGTCCCCCCTCCCCGTAAATACGCCACTGTTTAGGAGTAAAATTACCTAAGCTATAATAAAATCTTTAATATTTGCTGTAAATTGACATGTATTTTATAATTTATTGAAGTATTATTATGGATTACCTAATTTATTGAATTTTATATTTTAAAACAATTTTTTTCATCTATGATCAATTGTTATGTACGATCAGTTTTCACGCGATCAATTTTGCATGATCAATTGCCGGTATACCTTAAGAATTTCCTTTATACTCATTTGATCACTTGGTGTTCACAAGAAATCGACAAGTCCCAAACAACTGATCTACCTATAGGTACTTAAGATTAGTCTCACTAGAATATAATATAGGAATATATTAATGAAGTACCTATTTAATTTAAATTGTCGAGAAATTCTCTGGAACCTTAGAAGTTTAATTTATTTACAGCATATTTCCTTAATGTAGGTATAATCTAAGGCACAATGTATGCGATAGACATAAACTAAGATCACAAACATAATATTATATGACATTCCACATGTAAATATGTTGTCTTTTAATAAATAACAATAATTTTTGACCTTATTTTATACATTATAAAATAATATATTAATTATTATAATACCATTAATGTATTTCTAAAACCTAAATTATATAGAGTATATGCCTATATATGAGTACTTAATAATATGAAACAAAAAAAAATATGTCCTTGCATCACTCTTGGATTTTAATTAAAATTTTTAACATTTATAGCCAGTGGTGTATATAGAAATTATTTTCTCTATGGGCTAATTTTTTTATTACTTATATAAATTACTAAATATAATGTATGATTGGAGTGGGCAGGTTGGTTTTTAGTCAATGCTAAAAATTATAAATATTTAAAATATATTATGTAATTTTATAATAAATAATAATATAAAGCACAATGATTACGGTAGGTAATTACTAATTATAAATTTGTTTGATTGTTAAAAAGAAAATTATTAAAATATAACCTAATAATTTCACTATGGGCGCGGGCCCAGAGTGCCCCTCCCTATATACGCCACTGTTTATAGCTATATGCTAAATGCACATAAAAAAAAAAAATTGTTTTTAATTTCAAATATTTTGTTAGTACTCGTATATATAAAGATTTTTATAATAAAATATTAAAATTTAATAGTTAACAAGTAAGTTATGACTTTCTGTCATATTATCTTAATTTTAAACTTTTAAATTTTTAGTGTATATGCTAATATACAAAATACAGAAGAAAGTATACACTTTAACACACCACTGGTTAATACTAATTTATTATTTGTACAGTTTTATAGGTATATTATTATTAATTTATAATAACTATTTTAATATGTATATAACTAAAATATAATTATACAATATTATAATCTAATTAATCAAATCTATTAGGGAATATGTATATTTTTTTTTTTTTGTAACATATTTCAAGTATCTACATAACCCATATATTAATATTGTATTAAAATGGTAACTATAGTTATACATGTAGGTAGTAAAAATTAATACAGATTAATATAACATAATTTATATGAAAAAAAATCAATCATGTTTTACTTAAAGTATAAATTAATATTTAAAATACAATATTTTATAAAAAAACAATTCAACTAATAAAATATGACATTGATTTTTAGATATTGAAATTATTTCTAATTATTAGTTTTATGGAAAACTATAATGGTATGAAGAAGTTTGTACTTAAATAATATGTAATTTGACTGATAGTTTTTTCTTTGGCTTAAAATTAAAATTAAAACAAATAATTATTTATAAACAAGTTGAAAATATTATATTAACATTTATATTTATACTATAAATAAATCAGTAATATCACATTAAGAAATAATTATTTTATTAGTTAAAGCAATAATTTAAGTAATATTCATTTGTGTTTTAAGTTCTGGAAAAATTTCTTCTAATAATGCATCTAAGATTCTATATAATAATTGTTTATTCATTACTGAATTCTGTGTACATTTAAATAAACACATATAGAACCGTAGAAGAATTGAATTATTCAATAATTTTAAATATTCAACTGAAATATCATTTTTTTCAGTATTTTGTAGAACTTCACTAGGAAATAGTAACCCTGAAAATAAATATTTAATAAATATATATTTTTTTTATTTTAATTAATATTTTAATATTCAAAATAAAAACTAACTCTCTAACAATGTGATTAAGTTGGAAATTGTAGCTGGTGAAAATGATCCAGTGACTCTTATTCTAATATAATGTTGAATTATACAATCTAAAACATGTCCAAATATCGATTGCAGAGCCAAAAGTAATCGGAAAACAGTATTTGATAATTTGTATATGTGTACTCCAAAAAAAATTATACAATCAATTGGTCCGCCAATAAATATATTGAGATCTTCCGATAATGTTAAGTTTTGTGCATTGGTAATATTTAAATTATTACCAAAAATTGAATTTTCATTAGTTTTCATATTTTTTTTAGGTACATTTTTATTTAAATCTTTCCACTCATACCTATTATTATTAAAATATAATTATTATAAATTTTATTATACACTATCTTTATTTACTGAGAAAATATTAAAAAAAAATTATTTCCCAATGTAAAATCATTAACCATATTATAAACTCAATATATTACTTTCTCAGTAAATAAAAATATAGAAATGAAAAAAGTTAAATTTTAACATTTACCTTTGCTTAAATTTGTTCTCTATGGATGTTAGAAATGTAGAAATAAATGGTTCTAAATTTTGTCCACGTTCTCGTCTTAATGAAATTGGCATAGATTTTCTTAGTAATCGTCCAATTGCAGATTCGGAATCTTCAAAATTATCAATAGATGTCAAGAACATATGTAATAAATCAGACCTTCTGAGTTCTGGTTTTTGTAATAATTGATTTAGAAAATCCATGTATAAATCATTATTTTCATTTTTTTGTAGTATTATTTTTCTTGGCGGCAATTGGACACCTAAAGTTTCTCCATGAAATTCTATAAGTTTTGATTTTAATGTATAAAAGTCTGTAAGTCGTCTATCTACACACCATTGTTTCATAACACCATCTTCAATTGCTTCTACTGTAATAAAAAATACTAAAGACTGATTATTAGAATTTGATCCATATTCTAATTTCATAGTTGACGTGATATCCAATACTTTCCATGAACTAAGATCTCTATCACAACTAATAATTTCACTGTCCACTGACAAATCTTCACCAAAATCTTCAAAATTTTCAGACGATAATGAATCAATATGACCATCGTATATAGGGCTTGATTTGAAAGTGCATTTAATTCGATTAAATTTTTGACCAAGTTTTGAGGCAATTTTATTTTTATTTTTTATTAATGATTCTTGAGATGCAATTGTCTCTGAATCATTACGTAGTCCATACATCCAAGAAAAATATTCATCAGAATTATGAAAATCAATCCAATAACTTTTTTCTAATATAGAATAGGCATATTCATAAGCCTGATATAATGGCTTTGAATTTTGAAGTTTAATAACATCCTTTGATAGTACTTTTCTTAGTTGATTGACTAATTCTGGATCAAAATTAATGCAGTCTGGTGAATGTGAACTAAAGTATACAGAAAAAATATCCCAAGCATCTCGATAAAGTAAGTCTAGTTCTTGAGTAGATATTTCAGGCCTTAACATATGCTTGTTAAATTGTTCAACATCTAATAAAAATTGTAATAAATGCCCTGCATTATTTTGTTTTAAAAATTTTTTAAATGATGATAAAATAGTTGCATCCTTAAATATACTACGCATTTCTAGCTGCATATTACAATTTTGATCATTATTAATAAATTTGGATAAGAATTCAACTTTTTTGACGTTTGATATCGTGTTTTGAGAAAAAATTGAATGTTTTGATAATTTAAAAAAAATATTTATATTATCTGGAGTACATATCTTATCTGATATCGGCAGTAATACCCAAAGTGATAATAATTCTCTAAATAATGTAAAGAATATCCTGTAAATAAAATTAAAAAAATAATTAGAACATATAATTATGCCTAATATGATATATTAAATAAATATTTTTATTATTAATACCTCCTAATACACATTATATTACTTTAAACCCATTAATTAAATAATGAATTTATACATTAATGACACCAATTATTGACAAAATATTTTTAAATAATGCAATTTAATTAAACATATCACACATTGATAATATTGGAATTCAAAGAGCTTAACTAAAATGATTGTAAATGGTTGAATGATTTAAGATGGTACAGATAAGTTGAGCACATTTCAATATATATCTAGAGTATTACATGAATTTAATACTGTACCACTTTAATTATTGTTCCTGTTGATGAGTTTTTCAGAAATTATATTATAAAAAAACTATAATGGTTTCAGAGTAGTGATATGACTCATTTGAAATATTTAATGAATAAGAAATCATAAAATCAATTAATGTTAAAAAATAAATGAAAAATTTAAAATACTGACAATAGAAAAAAAATGAACTATTATAAATTTATAAATGTAAAATCAAAAATAAATTGAATATAAGTGTATACCAATAAGAATTATTTTATAAATTACAAACAAATAACAAATTGAATATTACAAATTGTAACTATTGTATAAAATTATTTTATTATTCCTTTTTTCATCATCAAAGTAAAAAAAAAAAATTATTTATCAGATTTCAATTATAATGCATAAGCATTATGTACTTAGTACATCATCGAATAATTATTAATAAAATATTAGTCTGCAAATTTTACAAAAAATTCTATATACACTTATGTCTATATTATAAAATATATTATAGCCTTAACTGTAATATTAATAATTAGTTATTTTAAATATCTTATTATTAAAATTACTGTTAACAATTTGTTTTCTCCATTGCAAAAGAAAACTAGTAAGAAATTCTCAAAATGACAGAAATAAAAAGCCAAATAGATGAAATTTTCTACCAAAAAATAATCTTTTTATAATAATCAAATCATATGTTGCAAACCATATATGTTATCAAAATTCATGTTTACGGTAGAGTCTTATTAATCCGGTCAAATAATTATTTTATATTTTGTTTATATATTAGATATATTAGATATATATTTATATATGTATATGTGTGTGTGTGTGTGTGTGTATGTGTTTATAAAATAATATATATTATACGAATACATACATATATATTATATATATATACAAATGGTTTATTGATTGTTATGTATTTATAGTATAACTGTGCCTTGCGATATTGGAAATAATGTCTGTACCAGGACGTGACCTTTCTTTTGAGATGTATTCGGATAATTAATTAAATATTATTTTGTTGTTTTGATAAATGTATAATGTAAAATTATGATTAAATTTAATTTATTTTCTATAAATAAATTGTTGATTTTTTTATAAAATATTAATTCGCAAATACCTAGACCTAGCCCACTATAACAACGTTTACAAATATTTTAAACATCATTCCGTTTTATCTAAATATTTGATAATCCAGATAGGATCCCGGTCCCATCATGTCCAGATCAGTGAGACTCTACTGTAAATATTTTCATATATAAAAATATAGAAAAATGTTGAAATAAATTCATTCAAAATCTAAAATTAAAAAAAGAAAGGCTATAATACTACCGTGGAAGTAAAGAAGGTAGAAAGTAGATGTAAAGAAAATAGTGCTGAATTTCAAAAAAAATATTCTGAGCAAAATTTAATCAAATATAGGTATTGATTAAAAATTATAAAAGCATATTTATGCATATTTATGCATATCTATCATTCATTTACATTTAGATTTCAATGTAAGTGTTCCAAAATTTTATGTCATATATGAATATCAAATATAATTTTCAAGTCTCTAAATTCAATATAAATGTTCATAAAATCCCTAAATGAGTCCTCTAATGCCCATATCTGACAGAACTTCAATCAAATTGGTTTTTTTTGAATAAGATGATTTATTATTGCATTAAAATTTTAATTAAAATTCAACACTATCCTCTTTACACCTGTATCTCTTCCATAGCAGTATTAGCTTTTCTTTTTATACTTTAAACAGCTATAAAAAAAATTGTATTTATAGTATTCATAATAATTTGTAACTGAGTTAAGTAATTTTTTTTAAGTTAAGCGATTTGAGCTTCAATAAAATTTTCCATTTTTTTTGTTCTTTTTATAAAAAATTATTGTAAAAGTATTGAGAAATAATACTAAGAATGTATAGGTTATTATAGGTTTATTTATATCAATTTTACTAAAATTTTAACTTTAAACATCTATAAACAAAATTGAGACTGTGAAACTTTCTAATATTTTGGTAATAAGTCAAGTAATATGTGAAGATACTATAACAAAATGTTCAGACTTTAAAACTCAAAATTGCCAATTTTATTAAACATAGAGATAAAAACAAGAATTTCAGTAAATATTCAAAGTTTTATATTTTCTCAACAAATTAACATAACCATTCCCAAATTTTATAATGAATCTACAAATGTACCTATATAAACAACAAATAAAATTTTCAAGTTCAATATTGCCTAAGTTATCATAAAATATTTAAATTAATTTATCAAAATTTTTCATGAAAAATATAATATTTTGTCATTTTTTGGTAGTTTTTCCTATTGCATAGGTTTAATTTTGAGAAATTCCATAAAAATCTAAATAAAAAATTAATTAATTACATGCATTGTTGATCATCTTCTCGTGTGATGAATGGTAATAAATTTGTTGATATTTTTTGAAGATATAAAATTTCAACTTTACGGTTACTGATAGCATGGTGGTAAGGAAACGTTTTACCATTGTTCATTAATTTACAGTGCTGTATATGGGATAGACAAATTGGTAATATTTTATACAACAGTATGTTTTCAAAATTCAACTAAATAAAGAAAAAAATAATTGTATAAATTACCATATTCAAATGCTTTAAATATATATAAAATTTACAAACTTTTAATAATCTTTTTAAAATTACACTGGTTGCAAAACGTATAACTTGTTTAAATTCCAGTATTAGATTTGTATCATTTGAAATATTTTTATACCAACTTTCTATGTACACTTCTATTATCTTCGACAATAACTAAATATAAAATAATAATTAAAAATATGTAAAAAATTAATAATTAGTATATATACTTTATCTATTGCAGAATCTATTTCTTCTGGGATTAATAATTTCTTCCACGGAGTTTGATCTTTACATTTTAAATGTACATTAATTGAATTACAATTTATACAATTATTACAACTATTCATTTTCATTTTATTATATACATTTTGGAAATGAACGTTATTAATTTGATCAGGTTTTCTGTAAAATAAAATAATAATAAATAAATTGAAATAGTTAACATAATAAAATAATTAAATCTTAAAGAAATTATTGGACTTACTTATAAACATATTTAAACATAAAATATCCACAAACAATGGAAATAAGAACAATAAAGAGATTAAAATATCTAAAAAATAAAAAAACCAAAATAATTAAATTATCCTTATAATCCAAAATAGAATAGGTATATTTAGTTATATAATATATATATATTTTTTAAATTTTGCATAAAAAATATTTTGGTGAGATACAATATCGAGCAGTAGCGTCCAAGTTCTAAATAACATGCAAGCATATTAACAAATTTAAAGGCCTCATGGTAATTTAAACTCATTTTTTACTCATTCTTGATAAATAATAATTACCTAATAAATGGAATAACATATGTAGGTGACAATAATAATTAATATTAAAACTTTATGTGCCCTCCGGCCACATTTTTTAAAAAAGATGTGGGGCCGTAGTCTGACTACAACATAGACTTGGGTGCCACTGCTATCAATTTTACTAAATCTGGTTGTAAATTTTAATAATAAACTATAACAGTTAGAACAATTAATATTTGTATTGCCTTATAGTGTATTAATTGAACAATAATAATAATGTTTATAGTTCCGTATTATATTATTTTCAGGTAAAAAAATTACTGGACATGTTAGTACTTTATAGGAAATTTTGATAAAACAAGAGATATTCCTATATTACACTGGACATCTAAGCACCTCAACCATATGAGAACTAATAATGATATGCAATACACTTTTAAGCGTAATTATTTTTATTATTTTCTTAATAATTAATAGAAATAATTTAATAATAATATTAATAATTACAATAATAATATGATTATATTATATAATTTCATTCCTTACCCCCATAGAAATAAATTGAACAGAAGTACACAGCTGATGACTGCTGCTATACCATAATAAACGATACGGTCATCCATTCGACTAGTCAATAAATTTAAAATAATTTTCATTTTGTTCCATAACAAAATATAGCTGAAAACAACAAACATCTCAAAAATAGAAAAAATAAAATAAAAAATTCCAATTGGGTATCAATTAAATACCTACCCAATTGGTATTTTTATTTGTAATTTTTAACTTACTGTCAACTGACGATTGACGATCAATTTTCAATGTAAAACTTAAAAGCATTGACATATTAAAATGTCTATGCTTAAAAGCTTACATGAATATTGAATAATACTTAAAGTTCTACATAAAAATTAAAAACACAGGCATAACAAAATACACATAGAGATAGACATTAAATCAAGGTGGAATAAATAAACAATAATAGGTAGGTACTTTTATTTCGTGATAACACAATTTAATCATTGATAATAAAATATATAATCAATGAATTTCATTCCGGCCTTCATAACACAAACAAATCCACAATAATTGATTATCAGGTATAGTTTTTTATTTTTATGAAAAAAATGCTTTTAAATTTATTTATAAATACTAAACTAACAAAATAAAATGGAATTTTTTAATGACTTATTCTCTATTTAAGGGAATGAATTATTACAATGTAATAGGTAAACTACTTATCAATTAATAATTGCAGTTTAATCTTTAATTTCATTATATAATATAAATATTATTTTAATTTTAATATCTACACATACCTATATTTATAAAAAGTGTTTATATTTACGATATAATGTAAAATACGATAAATAATATTTAATAAAACATCAAATGCATGTAATACCTAAATAGGTAGATACTGAAAATTATCGTAAGTCAATAAACCGAACGAAGGAAGTCAACGAAGGTCAATGATCATAAAATAACATACAAATTAATACGAAGTTTTATATTTATTTATTGAATGAGACATAATTTCAAGTTGTGTACCTAACACGTACTTAAAACTACGTAAGTATAAGATACTAAATAGGAACACAATTTAGAAACATACATTAAAAACAAATATTAATAGGTAGGTACTCGTACTATCATTTATTTGGTACAAACCTAATATAATTAAATAATCTGTATTGTATACAATAATACTTTTGAATTATTGATCAAATTATAATTAAATTTTCGCACGAAGAGAAGTGTAAAGATCTAAATTTGGTAAATAAATATAAAATTATAATATAAAATATTATAATTATGGTTCGTAATACTAGTACCTATGTCGTATTTAACACTTAATAGAGCTTATAAGAAAAAGCCAGTATACCTTATTTTCTTTAAAAAAAGAAAAGAATGTAGGTATACAATTTCTTTAGTATAGCCATTACTAAAATTCTGAAATGGTTAAGGCAATCAAATGAACTCGTTTATATTTATGGTGGTGTGTAAAATTTAATTTTCATATATTATGTGACAAGCTAAAAAAAGGGTTTAATTACATAATTGGTTATTTTTCAGTGCGGTTATGTACCTATTATAAATAATGAAAATATGTAAAATATATAAATATATTATAATATACATTACATAGATATATCTA
Source organism: Tetraneura akinire (assembly GCA_021307375.1). NCBI lineage: Eukaryota > Metazoa > Arthropoda > Insecta > Hemiptera > Aphididae > Tetraneura > Tetraneura akinire. The sequence continues at coordinate 5,172,694 of JAIUCT010000011.1, forward strand.
TGATGTATTGTAGTTTGTAACCATAGTAAATTGATAAAAATATGTAAAAAACTTATTCCTAGGTAGTAATTGAAAAGATCGATTATTTATAATTTGGTTAACACGTTATACGACCGTTTTAAACTAGATATAGAATTATAGAGAATATTCGTATAGAAATTTCGTAACAAATATTCAACCTCAGAATTTATATTAAATAAAATGTTTAAATTAAATAAATGTAATAAAAATATACAAAAATACATGACTACCTGTCTACCTACAAGTCAACAAATATTTAAACGGGTGGTCGTACAATTAAATACAATTTTTTCTATTCTGTGATACAATATCATAATGTGGGAAAGAGATGGTAAATTAATTATTTACAGTACATATTACAAAATTTACAGAAATTTTTTTATGTTAAGGGCACGTTTTAATTATTGAATATATATCTCATTATACATAATATATATTTTGTAAATCCGGACTTTTTTTTTATAAGAATTATTATAATATCGAAATATTATGTATCCATTATATATTGGGTAAATATCATAAATTCATAATCTCATAATACTTAAATCGATTTTAAGGATTTCTTATTTTTTTTTTATTTTTTTGCATTGGTTACTTAAAAATATTATTAAAATAATAATTATAAATATTACTAATAGCGTTATCGAGTCGATTTTATCTTTATTACTGTATTGTTATTCTTCATACAAAAGTATGTTGTGTCTTGTATGTAAGTACCTATGTAAATGTTCAGTCTGCAATTTAAAAAAATACACTCTTCTAACATTTTAGTCCTATGTGACGTGTGAGCCCCTAAGGGGTCCACGGTAGATTATTATTATTTGGCAAATTTAAATTATCTACATTATACTTTCTAAGACATAATAATTAATAATAATATAATATTATATACGAATGTCAGAATGTGAGATATAAAAAGATCTATAACTGTATAAGTGCTCCGCCAGACTTTCCTGAAATTTGATTTGATTATTTTGTAACCTTTATAATCTATATTATAGTACTTCCTTCACAATAATATTATAGTATTTACACATGAAAATATTAATTCATTATATAATTGTATACATATAGTGGCGTATTTAGGTGGGCCAAGGAGGGAAATTACCCCGGGCAACACTTTTTTGGGGGCAGCAAATTTAACCAATTTTTTTTATATATATATAAACAGACGTAAAATGATTTACGCTTTTTATGCAGTTGTAGAAAAAATAATAATAAAAATGTTGGTTAGTTAATTTTTTTATAAGCAAATAAAAATGTCAACAAAACTTTATAATATAAAAAAAATGTGTACCCAGGACAACAAAATCCTAGATACGCCTCTGTATACATACAGCTATTATCTATATACCTATAAGGCTATAACCCATTGAATTTGTATTAATTTTTATTAAAGTATATTATATTGAGTTGTTGAAATTTAATTTGTACCTAGCTAAAGTCTTAGTTAATTGACATAGACATTATTATACTTTTATAGGCATAAGCGCCAGGTTTTGAAAATACCACGGGGGGCTGAACCTATACTGATTTATCATAGTATCGTTAGCGATCGATAATATTTAAAATTTCACACCTCTCAATTTTATCTAAATGAATTAAAAACTTTAAATACCATAAAATTAATTATATATAATAACAAAATTCAAAATTCTTCTATGATTTTATCATAAATAAAATAACTTAATGTTGATAATCCTTTAAAACTATATTTTCTTTTCAATAAATTAATAAGGACTGGGCCCCGATTTAATAATTTCATGGGGGGTTTTGGCCCCGCAGCCCCCGTGTACTTGGCGCCTATGTTTATAGGTATGTCTTAACTTTGGTAATCGTAATTATTAATAGGTATACGTATACCATTTAAATAGTAACGTAACATTGTAAAATAAGATATTGTAATAAATAATTTTGAATAGCATTGCAATGCTACGATCTTTTATGAGTTTAAAAACTAATATCATCTACTGAAGTGGATTATTAATATTAATTATTAAAACAAATATTAATATGATACAATTATAATGTACAAGGTCGAAGTAACGTAACCAGGAGATATAATCCCCCCTCCCCCGAAATTTGTCAATCTTTAATATATTGTTTTTGCTCATAAACTTCGCCAACATTCATTGTTTAAAAAAAATATAAAGGAGGGAGTCCACATTTAACTCTTTCCTCTCGTAATATTTTTCTGGCTACGAATCGTTAGGACGCAATACCTAATACGTTTATTTATCTTTAACTGAAGTATGAATACTATGGATAAAAATAAGCGATTTGAGCCATGAAATGTCATATGTACTTTATTACCAATTATTTAAGTATTATAAAACTATAATAGCACATAATAATAAAATTTAACGCATTATTACAAAATCTTATTGTTCTATAGCTTCTATAGAATCTAAATCTAGAATAATTTATTGAGACTTCTATAATTATTGTTTAAACAATTTTAGAATCCGAAAAATTATTAATTGATTTCCTATAACAAATGTATATTTACTTTTTCTACAAAGAGACTATGAGAGTATAATGCAATAAACTCACGAATTTATAAAAAAAAATTGAGTATACGACTTATAGTAGGTATATCATATTATTGTCTTGACAGTGTGATATTGTGATGTATATTCTATATTTGTATAATATATACCAATGGATAATGAACATAAGTTATATACGTATAGTATACAACTATACATGTATAATTAACTTAAAAATTAATTATTATTTTATAAAATTGAACACCTACCAGTAAAACTGTAAAATATTAATTGTTAAAATTGTAGGTATACTTATTATAATTTATAAAATTTTAATATTATACTTATAAGTCTATATTTCTATAATAATAAATATAGACATTATATACAGCACTGACCACTCGCCGTAACAGAAAATATGTTTATTGTAATTTATAGGATTTATAGGATTTATAAATTATATTTATCTACTAAATTTTATTATGTAAACATTTTTACAATAGGTACATAAATTATAAATACATTTAGGTATATATCAAATGTTTTTTTTTTCATTTAGAATAGGTACAAAAACGTTTTTATTTTATAAACATTACGTTTTACTTCAAAATTATAAATTTCTTATTATAATAAAATTCATTAAGAATCCCTAGAAATAAAAATTATATTTAATATTTTATTTAAATGTATAATATTATTAGTGTGCTATTACACTAAAAACGATGTACAATTAATTTGTATATTAATTATAAATATAAAAATAGTATCTATATTACTAAAGAATTAAATTAGTGGTTTTTACGTAATATTAATTTTAATTTTTTTTGGCGGTCGCCGTATTCAATGTAATGGTTTCAGATTCCTTTCCTACCCAATATTCTCCGCCGTTTTTAGCAACTGTGTATCTAAAAAAAAAAAAAAGAAAAAAAAACGTAGGTAATATAATACAATAATAATTTAAAATACATATATATATAAAATATAAGGTAATGTTTATAACATGAAATTATTATATTGTTTAATTATATTATATTAATTAATATTGTAATTATTAACATTACATGTATTTTTAGGAATTTGAGATATACATTGAATAAAATTGCATTTAAAATATTTTATGTATTCGGTATTCCGAGTATAAAAGTATATTGTTTCAGGTTACTAAATAAATAAACGTAACGTAATGATACTTTTGTTATTATAATAAATAAATATTTTTTATTATATTAATGTTATTACTAAAAACTAAAAGTCATATAACCAGTCTTGTCTATGTTTAGTTTAAATTTAATTATTGCGAAATAGGTGAACAAAAACCAGTTGTACCTAATTATAATCTTATTCCTTTCAAGTTATATATACATTTGTTTTGTTGTTTATCGTTTATGTAACCATTATAACTACTAAATATTCTAAATTATGAATATTTAATAAAAAACAGATTTTAGGAATATACTTGTATTATTTTTAATTTGTTTATATTTATACAAAATATTCATAATTGGTACGCTACATAATACTGTCTTTGTTTTTGATTAGGTAATTTATATAAATTTTCATAAAATAGAAATAAATTTTATTAGTTAAAATATATTGATATGCCTATTGATTTGAATATAATTAAAAACATATTTATTAATAATTGAAAAAAAATTATAGTTATAACAAAATAATAGTTAAACACATAATTATAGTAATTTATTAGTAAGTGGTCAAGTGGGTGGTATAATAAAGTTAGGTTAGGGTTAGGTTATATTTTAATTTAATTTTATATACGTATATAATATATTATAATTGTATTATAAGTAGACGGTGCTATCATTATTATAGCGGTACTATAATATAATTGCAATTTATATATTATTATTATTTAATATATAATTATCAGAAAAATATACTCGTATAGTCGTATCTTGTATATGATACATTTCTTTCCTGTAACCAGTTAATCTACAATATTACTTTTATTAAAAATTAGTTTGTGTTTCCGCGTGTAATGTGTTTTCGTACAATCGTACTTATTCATTTATAACTGTTACGATATACAATAATTACAAATATATTATAATATTATATTTATTAATTATTAGTAGTTACTATGAATAGAATACCTACGTACCTAAATTTAAAACTTGTGCTGAGGTCTTTTGGAGCAGTCCATGTGAGAACAACTCTTGATTTTTCCACTGGATTAACATGAGTTGCGGTATTCTATAAAAAAAAATAATAATATAGTACTTATTAAAAATATATTGCGAAAGAGCAGAAAGTTATTTTTTCTTCAAGTTTAGTACTAGTCAAGTTTTCATTGATCTAATAAATGCATAATTTAACGAACTGAATCAATTATAAAAAAAAGTACAACCTTTTAGCAATTGAAAATTAATTTTTTATAATGTTATTTGATATATTTACAACTTAAGACTTAACTTACTATATATATGACTATTAATTTATTAGATAAAATATTTTTTTCAAAAATCGCTAAATAAGTTATGTAGGTATATAATAGTAATTATATCGATTCCATGATATTTACAGTACCTACCAGTATACATACCTATACTGTATATGTGTTATGTGTACCTGTACTGCATCCCGCATGGCCGCATGTATATTATAATATTGTATAATAAAACCATATAGCCATATAGGTATTATATTATATAATTTATTAGCTACATGACAATGTAATATTAAAAAAATGTGTCTTAACTTTGAAGTATGTGTGTGTCATTTAATATTGTAAAATATCTAGATACTAACATCATACTTTTCTTTTACGATATTCGCATTATCAAATATCAATATGCATCAATACATTATACTACTAACAGGTATACGTATAATAATATAAGGGATAATATTAATTTTCAATTTTATATTATTTTAATTGCTATATAATTTAAAATCCGATAAAAAGTGACAACCATGTTTGACTGTCTTAATATAATTTTTCTATTTTGTATATACGTACAAAACAATAAGTAATATACGATTTTTGAAAACTTTACTCATACAATCATATATATATATATATAATATATTTATCTATGCCGGGACTGAATAGTTAGGTACATATTTATTTTATTAAAAAAACATTTCATAATTTAATTTGAAATTGATAAATTGTTTTAATTTAGATTATTAAAAATAATTTAAAGAGAGACGTTTAAATATTAATAGATACCCACCGATTAATTTGTAACATTTGTATACTATTAGGTACATATGCATTTTTATACTTTATTTCTTTACTGCATCAATTTATCACTATTGATTCTTTGACATATACGAGTATATGGATATTCAAAATAATAATTTTAGATATTTTGAAAATTATCTATAATGACCACCAGGAAAGATTCAATATGGTTATTTTAAAAAATATTTAAAATTATTGACTGATTAAAATGTTGAGGTAAATGAGTGGAGTTACTAGAAAAGACAGAATAAGAAATCAATATTATATAAGAGCCAAGAGGTAGGGTAAACTTCAATAGTAAACAAACTGCGTGAAATATAGAGCATGTTTAAAGAAGAGAAGTGTATGAGATACATAGTTAAAATAGTTAAGAACATGAATGTGGATGGTAAGAGGGGTCGGGTGACCGAAAAAGAGGGGGTTTGAGGTGTTTGAGATTTTAAAGAAATATGGAAATGGCTGGTGTGTGTGAAAAGAATGCAAGAAATAGAGTCAAATGAAAGTTGAGGACCAGAGTGGTCGATCTCAAATAGTTGGAACTTGGGAGAAGGGTGAAGGAGAAGGAGAAGAAAAAGAAGAATCAAAATTATTGACTCAGAGAGCCGGATGATTAGATATCGGGTAACTTTTAATATACAATATATTATATCAATATTATTTTATACACTCACGTTTTCTGGTCCATCGGGACATGTGATCAATTTCCATTTGCCTTTGAATTCGGTATTGTTCTTGGAAGCGGGTAACGATGCAAATGAACCGATCGGATGTCCATTGCTATTTCTGGCCTGAATCATGAACCCCTTGAATTTGGAAAAGTCTTTGGAGGCCAACGTCAACGTAATCGATTCGCTAGGCTTTACGGTCTTGCGATTGGGTGTCAGCATGTAGGGTGATTCCTTGGTCTGTGCCGGTGCTCCGTGGTTGGGTAACATTGTGTCACAAACTTCCGTAGGCGCACCGGACTCGTACCCTTCAATGCACAACAGACACCCAAAAGCGGCCAGCGACACGAATGTCAATGTTAATTTTCTGTTCACTGCCATTTCGTTACCTATGCACGATATTGTTATTTTATTTTATATTGGAGTGATTTAAAAATATAATCTACCACAAGTAGGTATATAATAATAATTTTATAATATGTACCTACAGGTTGATCAGAATTGTATATGATATAGTATTACCAGCACGGTATATTATAATATACCGTGATTACGAGTAATACGTATCAAATTAAACAGATGTAGGTCAATTTTTTATGTAAAAATTTTAATTTAAAAACATACCTACATCTTAAATTTTAGATTTTGAGCGAAGCGAGAAATGTTTTGGTTTTACAATGATGCCATGTGTCTTTTTTTTTTGTTTTTATGTCTAAAGACATTTTCACTGCCAGAAATAATGCTTCGATTTTCACGAATAGCATATGTTTCCGGTTGGAAAGTAGTTGATACTTTACTTAGATCATTTTTCAAATTTCTCAAAATTAACCCTATGCGATAGAAAAAACGATGAAAAAATTACGAAACAACGGAATTCCTCACGAAAACTGAATTTTGACAATTTTATTGTACCTTAAATACATTTTAGTTAACTCAATTCCACTTCCAATTAATTGTGAATTATTAGTTATTAGTTTATTACATTATTTACACTTACGATATTTTTTTCTATAACTGTTTAAAGTACCTATACAAAAGCAAGGGAAGGGAATGGGATACAGGTGTAAAGAGGATAGGTAGTGTTGATATATTTTGATTACAATTTGAATGCAATGATCATAAATAATCATTATATTCGAAAAACGATTCTAAGCGAGATATTGTCAGATTTGGGTATTTAGGTGACTCAATAAGGTGTTTTATGATAAATTATTTATATTGAATGTAATAAAAGTAAAAAATTTAAATCGGTACATATATTATATTATTATCTGATGAACTTTGCTCAAAATCGTTTTAACGAATATAATGATTTATCATTGCATTTAAATTATAATCAAAATTCAACACTATCCTCTTTACACCTGTATTCCTTCCACACCAGTATGGCAGTATCCCTTCCCTTTTTATTTTAAATTTATAGTTTCTGTGTAAATTTTAATTAGTTTAATCATATAAGTTTTTGAAATACAAATATTAATATAATATAAAATATAAAATATGTATACATATAGGTTATTGGTGACGGGGTAAATTATTATTTTATAATAATTATGTATATGTATATAAAATAATTTCAAACATTAAAAATTAATTAGATAGATAGATACTACACACATTTTTAATAATTTATTCTTTATATAATAATTTATAACGTATATAAATATAATATTTAAATGTACAGTGTGCAATCGCTAATTGGAAACAGTCTATAATTATGTGTACTAATATTAAATATAAGTTATACTTGAAGTAATCTTTTTATACATAATTTTTTAAATTTTCGTGTAATTATAATTAATTTTTAAAAATTAGTATGCACACATTAACTTTTTTTATTAAATCTTAAATGGCAACCCAGGTTTTTTTTAAAATTATTTTTGCTTGTATTTTTTTAGAAATTTTAATGGTCAAATCAATATTCTAAATCAAATATTGGTTGAATAATAGTGATTTGAATATTCCGTATTATTTGTATTCCTTATACATTATATTTTTGTATTATTTATAACATTTTTGAACAAAAACAGTAATAATAGTTCAATGCCATCATATTTTATTAATATTATTATGATGATTTATGAACTGATGTCTTGATAACAATGTATAAGAACAAATTAAAAATGCAACAAAGAGAGAATTTTCACGTAGGGCAGAAACATGCTTTAATTATAATAGAGAGCAATTTGAATAATTTATAAGATAAAATAAATTATTTCAATTAAAATTTATTACGCATGTATGTTTATTAATTAATTTACATTTATTTTCTTACCTAGTACGAAAAAATAATTTTTAATAACATTGGTAAGTTACGTTATCGAAATAATATATGATGATAAATGATAAAAACTATCATAAAATTTGTGAGTACAAAAATATGAAATATTATTAGGAATACAAATAATACTGAATATTAAAATCGCTATTACTCAGCTAATATTTGACTTAAAATATTGGTCTGACCATTAAAATTCCTAAAAAATACAAGGAAAAATAATTTTGAAAAACCAAGGTTGCCATTTAATATAAAAAAAGTTAATTTGTGCATGATAATTTTTAAAAATTAATTTTATTTACACGAAAATCTATCTTATTAAGTATAAAAAATATTCTATTAAGTATAACATATATTTAATATTAGTACCTACACATAATATTATACTGTTTTCATCAATTGTTGATTACACACAACACGCTGCATTACATTATTTTAAATATATGCATAATAATTGATTTATATATTATATACTTACGCAATAGTACTATTTACATATGTAAATTTTATTTTTTTATAATAATTTATTTTAATATTAACTACATAATATGTAAATCGTATACCTATACTCTATACCAGTAGTTCCCAACCTTTTTGGTACTACGCACCACTAAGAGAACTTCTGATACGTCACGGACCACCTAAATTTTATACTTTATTTTTCTTATAAATAAGAATCATTTTTTTCACATATTTTAGAACTATGTAATATGAATTTATAAATAAACGACATACTATACACGATTGTCAATAATTAGTGTTGTGTTTCAAAGGAAAATTAAATTATTAAAATATTTTTACATTTTGAAAGTGTGACTCGCGGACCACCTCACAATAGCTCGTGGACCAGCAGTGGTCCGCGGACCATAGGTTGGGAACTTATGCTCTATTGCTCTATACATAATACATTATACGTTCATCGCATACAACTAGTATACCACGTATTAGCCATTCATCTATAACGGGCAATCATAAATCATAATGAAAATTTTGTTATAATATATACAACGAAAATGTTACCAAATTTGAAAACAATCTTATAACTTTTTATTTTAATCATTTTATGGCGAAGAAGTTTAGCAACCAAGTGACTTGAAATATAAAAAAAAAAAAAATGTTATAATGTTGTAATATTTATTTTATTAAATAAATAACTAAATAGGTACGAATGTCTTCCGAAGTACCGAAACTCTTTTTTTTTCTTCTGATATATTTTGTGTTAAATAGACACAGTCATAAATCCATAATTTGATTAGCATGATATAGTGTTATTGTTCAAAATACGTATTTACCTGTACAGTTTCCAAATTATTCGTGTGTGTGCGTAACAATATTACATTAATATTGCATATAATGTAATAATTAAAATATACCTAGTAATTACTGTATTAGATATTTGAATAATAATAATTAACGTTCATATTTTACTATTTTAGTGTTTATGAAATATATTTAAAGACGTTTCAAATAAATATAATATATTCAATATTGTACCTATACATAGCTAAACTAGGAATTACGAATATACGGCGTAACAATAAATAATTAATTATAAATATAATTATTTATTGTCTAAATATATTTACTTAATATATATATATATATATATATATATACGAGGTTAGGTTAGGTTAGGTTCGTATATAAATATAACTTAATAACTTAACTGGTATAATAATATTAAAATGTTTATATCTAAATTATTTCATATAGGTAATATATTAATATATTACCCATTTATTATTCATATATAATACTATATTAATATTATAATATAATAATATTATAAATATAATATGTTACCTTTTGGCTGACTGTCAGTTGAATTGGTGAATTAAATAATATAGGAAAATGAGTGTTTAGCAAACGATAACTAGTTGAATACTGAACATAGTTGAGGATACCATTGTCCAATACAACATACTATTATAAGGATAATTGCTACGATGCCACACAAAGAATACACACACACAGGTGCAATAATTGTGGAAAGAAAGGGAAAAACCAACCTTCACAGAGATTGTTTAATATAATGATCATTATTGATTTATAACTAACGTATGCATAATATCATGCCCAAACGAGCATCAAGAATAACTCGTTATTAATTTTTTTATATATAAGAGTACCTATGTAATATATAAAGATATATATTTTTTATATATATCCAAGTATACTTACTTATTTCGTTGTTCCCACCATCAAAAATTCATCATACAGATACAAAATTATTATATTGTATATTATTCATCTTCGTGTTTACGTTTTAACCTCACTCGTTCCGTGTGTAATTTAATGTACTGTATTTTTTACATTTATACAATTATTATATTTCATTTCGGTTGACTAATAACACTATATTATTATAATTATAATAATAATAATAATATGAGAAAAAAGAGCCATTTGCATATGACCTCCTACATTATACAGTACGTCTTGTCTTTTAATTATCTACCAGTACACCAGTAAAATGTATAATACACAAGTCGCTGAATGTAATTTCATATTCTGTAACAGTAAAAATCGTGTCTGTACCTACCTATTTTTCGCATATTCTATACATTATTATATAGGTACTTATTTGAATCAACCCGTTATAAAACTCGTATTAAATTTTTAGATCAAAGTATTGATATAATATTGAAATTTATATGTGGTTAGGTTAGTTTATATATGTAATAAAAAAAAACCCATAAAATAATGCATTATTTGTATTTTAATAATACTTCAAACTTAAGAAGGTAAGAAACGTATTATAAAAAACTATACCCATATGACTACAGTTATAAGAAAATGATGTGTGCGATATTACTTATAAATTATAATATAATTTTTTTTTTTTTTTTTGGTATATTTGTAAATATTTCAAGACAATAATATTTTGAATAATATAGAATACATTGTTTAATTTTATGAATTTTATGTATGAGGACATTAAGCATAGGTAAAATACTAAAATTCACAAAAATTTTTAAAACTGCTTAAAAATCAATGAGATAAAAGGAAAAAGTATATAAAATTGAACAATTTAAAATTTTTAAATTTCTAATATATTTAAACTAAAGTAATAACAAATTATTCAAAATCTTATTACGAAAAAGTACATATATCTAACCCTGTAATAATACAATGTATACATCTTCACGTGTCTTGTGTCTATATAAGTATACTTCTATACATTATACGTATATTATTTCTTTAATTAATTTGTTAAAAATATAATACGAAGTTCGTGATTTTTATATAGTTTCCTGCTAAGTGCTGAAGCAAATTTTTACAAAGCACCACCTACATTTTTTCGTTCTTTATACTAAGAGTCTATAAGAAGTCATAAATTATCATAATTTATTTTATAATATTAAGTAATATAATAATATATTATATGTATTACTATCACCTGTGTGGCTAAATGTGCAAATATAAAAATTTCGATATTAAAAAAAAAACCGGAAATATGTGTTATTTTAATTAAATATAATAATTGTATTAGGTATAAAATTGTATAATATTATTCACAAGACGTAAAATGTGTCATTGGCAAAGTGGCGAGTTATATTATGTGTGTTATTCATTCTAGTTGTCACCTGCTGCAGAATATTATGTAATTACCATTAATCGATAAAATTATTCTATAATATTATAATGTTTGTGAAATCGTTTCATATATACGAGTATATTATTATATATTATAAAGTATAGTATAAAGTTAAGTTATTTACCTAATAAAAATTGTATAAGTGTCACGAATTACCAAATTTTGACCAAACGACAACGATTTTGACGTAATGTTAATATAAATAAAATTACACAACATTTTATATACATGTACATCACGCGATTAGTGCGTGTTATTATATTATAGAAAACTATACGGACAATGCTGCAGGACAGGTCGTATTTGTATACGCGGTCGAGTAGTTCTCACTGTTCTCTTTATGTTCGTAATTATTATTATTTTCAGTCTTTTGTGTTTCACAACGATAATATTAATGTAATTATTAATATAATAATAATTCTTATTGTTATTATTATTATTATTATTATTATTATTATTATTATTATTATTATTATT
>JAIUCT010000011.1:5185634-5199328 GCA_021307375.1 Tetraneura akinire
AAAAAAAAAAAAAAAAAAAAAAAAATGTGACTTGTATATACCTACATAAATAAATTGTAAATATCAGATTTTAAAAATATTTAATAGATCAAAAGTGATTGGCTGAGACAAACCTGGTTAGACACTGTATACAGTGTAAATATACCTATTTAATATACGTAAAAATTTTTTTTTTAAAAATACCGAATAATAATAAAAGATGTGCACCATAATAACAAAAATTAACTCAAGGGCTTCTACTCTTCCATTTGTTTAAGTCGATAGTCGTGTAGTTAGATTAGTTATAACTTATAACACGAAGTGATTGGACAATTTATTATTCTTTCTACATTATACCACTGGAAATAGTGTCACGGGCAACGTCCGGAGTCTACAGCCGCTCTACTGCAGGTACTTGGCGAAGAAAGGAAAAAATATTATATAACGACATTAAAATATTATATTATATCGATTTACCTAATTATTTAGTCTTATAAACTTCACTCGAATTTAATTTTAAATAATTTTTTTTTTTTTTATTAGTTTATGCTTAATTTAAATACACGAACGTTAGGTTAACCTATCCATAATATAATATATTCATATATCATATTTCATATGGATATACGCTTATTATATTTAAATCAGTGTGAAATTAATATTATGCTCGTCAAATTTTCAATAATCCGATAATACAAATTTGTACCTAGTATATTATTTTTATTTGTCATGTTATTTATTCTCGTTTGTATTCTTAATATTCTTATATCTTACATATATTATAATTAAATAAAACAAAGAAACAAACAAAAATACGTAGGTATTAACTGTTTAATGTAAAATAAAATTCGTAGCCAGATAGACAATAATTTGATATTATACTGGTTTTACTCCTACCTACGTATTATAATATACATCCTATTATATATCTATACATTATACCTAGTCATGTATATGTAAGAAATTATAGGTAGGTATACCATCTTACATATGACCTCGACATCTGGCAAATTAACAAATATTATATATAAAGGGCGAACTTTTACACTTATACACTTTATTATTCACTAAAAACACTTAATACATTCTCTATAAAATGTTGAAATATATGCTTAATATAATACACCCTATAAAACATCAATAATTATTTATTATGCTATTCAAATATTTAATAATATGCACTAAAATATCAAAATATACGCAAATTATGTGTAATTATTTAAATTATTATAGGGATAATTTAGGACTATGTAGCCCGTATAGCATATTATTACTATTAGCATAACCCTAACACAAACACTTAATTAAATAGGTATTATATTATAATAATTAACTAATATTAAAATCATAAGTCGTGACTAGGTGCTTATATGGAAACTATTGATTTTAGAACATACATTTTGCTCATTTTAGTATAGGTATTCTAAATTTTAAAATCTAAAATCAATGATGGAAACTAATAATGATCATCATGGATTTGGATTACATCATCTTCCTACTTAATTACTCCCTAAAGTAAATGGTAGGTATCTATAATATATGTAACACTTCCCTTAGGAGGGCTACGATTACTTAAAATTTATTATTATGAATTATGAGTTAAATTATTACATTAATTAATTTAATTTAATGGGTATATAATAATAAATAATAAAAATAAAATAAATCATTAATTAGTTAGGTATGAATAATATTGATGACTTGATGTCTTGATTTCATCCAGTCGACCACAGTCATATGGACATGTCAATTGTTGGTGATTTATTTTAAAATTAAAAAACACAAGCCGATACTGGTGTGGGTAGAATACAAGTGTGTTTTATTAAAGAATTGAGAAAAAAATATGAAACCATATAATAGAAAAAATAATTTATCGATTTCATTTTTAAACAAATATATGATAAAAATAGAGACCTTCAATTTACACAGAATATTTTGAAACTAAGTTAAACAATATGTGGTTATGCTTCAATAAAATTGTCAAACCTCAAAACCCAAAAGGCTACAACTGATAATTTTATTAATCATTATTAAAAAATGTTGAGAAATAATAAGAAAAATCCATATAAAATTTAATTTCAATTTTGAGAAATTAAAAAAAAAAAAAGTATCTAAATAAATTACCAACTACAACAACTTTCCAACCAGAATCATATGCTATTCATAAAGATTGTACCATTATTTCTGATCGAAAAAGTGTAAGACACATTGTAAAATCAATACATTCATGTAAAATTCACATGTAAAATACATTCTTTGTATAATTATCAGATAAGTAAGTATATAATTATATAGTACATTTCATATCAAATTTGTTGAGTATACACTTATGGTTCTTAAATTAGTAAAAAGAAAAATTATGTTTAAATTTTGGTATTTGATATTAAAGAATAATACAATTCATTAATTGGTAGTCGTTAATTAGATATGTGTAAAATCTAATATAATAAATATATTAATAACATTAAAATTTATAAAACTATACATTAATATCTAATTTAATATACATATAATGATTTATAAAAGAAAGAAGTAAACATTATAAATGATTTAAAAGACAAACAGTTACTTAAGAAATCAGGAAAGGCTTTGTTAACATTTCAATTTATTTATCTAGTACTATTTTAAAACTACTGGTACTTCATTAACTTCATTAATGTTTAATTTTTCTTAGATCATATTATTATATAAACACAATTTATATCAAATTTGAAGACTATGTATAGGATTTATATAGTTATATATAGTGGTATATTGAGGCACATCTCATTTCTGTACTTTGTATATTATGGTATACACACTAATAGTAAGATGATACAATATTGTACACTTTCGTAACCTAATCGTAAACCATTAATTTTAAATAATTTATTTTTAAAATCTTCATATACACAAAAAAATATATGAAAATAAATTATTACAATTTCTTTATAATAAGTATAAGGTTAAAAAATGTAAGAAATATAAATAAAATCCAAAGTCCAAGTGAAGCAAGAAAATTTTTTTCATAATTTATTAAGTATAGATTTAGCATATACAGTCTATATGTTTAAGAATACATCACACAAAAATGTTGGTTATAATATATTATTATTATAATAAACCTATACAAATTTTATAATTTTATATTCTTTTTAATTATAAATTATCATTGCTATTTATTTATAATTCATCTTTAAAAATATAATTTTCATCATTATCTGAAGACATGTGTATTAAATAACCATCTATAAATTCTTCATAACTTAGCATATCATCTTTATTTTTGTCTGATTTAAAAATTAAATTTTCTGCCTCATTTTCAGCAATCAATCTGTAAAGTTAAAACATATTTATAGTAAAGTACTGGAATATAAATTTTGAAGAAAATTTGTTTCTACTTATTCAAAATTTAGTTTTATGTATTATGATTATACGAGCATAAGTGAAATAAATGTATAATTTTAATTTTTATGTTAGTATGTTATGTTATGTTATTTTATTTTATTTTAAATTTATTTTTTAAAAAATCGACTGGGTTTTAAATATATAAATAAAATATTTTTGCTTTAAATTTTTAAAAATGTTATATCTCCATTTGATTTAACCTTCCAGCGGGCGCGTTGTAAATTATACAACAGTTAAGTATTAATGTACATTTACTACGTATAAACTATTCTTATCATATCGACAGTTTGGGTATTCCTCAAAAATGTCATTAGTTATAAGTTATAACCAAGATTAATCTCTAAATGTTTCAATAACTATTTTGATTAATAATCACATTTTAACACAGTTGAGTCTATCATGTTGACGAGAATACAATATGCGCAGTGTCGTGTAACAAATTTTTATTTTATATATTTGAAATTATATAAGTTTTGTGTTGTTAACACAAAAATATAATGTTTTTGAAAAATAAATATGCTGTTACAAGTACAACGGATAACTTTATAACATCTCCTACAAAACGAGGCTCATGTTTTTTTATTCAGATGTGTCATTTTTAATTATAATTTTAAATTAAAACTTATGTATTGCGTATATTAATTTATTGTATTTTATTAAATAAAATTAATTCCTTACGTATTTAATACAATAAGTATGCTTATTTATGATTATCACTGCATATTATAGATACATTTTAATTTTACAACACGCGACTACTCTTGTTATTGCAGGTAGCACGCCCACTGGAAGGTTAATGTCAATCAAAATTATTTAAAATTAAGAATTCTCAAAACAGAAGTAAATTAAATATAATTATAATAAAGTAACTTTTAAATCTAATTTATTATAACAAATTATTATTATAATAATCAGAAAAGTTTAAAAAATCAATCTGATGATTATAGAAAATTTGAAGTATAATTAATTTATTAACATTCTATAGTATTAGATAGAGAACCTAAATAATCATGATTATATAGGCTCTCTAATATAAGACATAATAATACAACAAAAAATTATAGTCAAAGCCCAGCAATTTAAAAAAAATAATATATTGAACATTTTATAGAATATATATTTAATACATATATATTAAATTAATAATATATATTATTTATTATTAATATTATTAATATATATTAAATTTAACATATTTAATAATATGTTTAATTACTTGTTATTCGGTATAGCCCAAATATAAATTTCATTTTCATCTAATATTCCATCTTTATTAATATCAAGTTCTTCTGTAAATTTAATATTTTCCTCTTGAAGAAATTCATTATTATGATTTAATTCTAAAATTATAAATATTATTACTAACTACTTGACAATAAGTAAGTACAAGAAAAAAAAATTTTTTTTACTTCTATTCTCAATAAATTCGTCAAATGTAATTTTATTGTCTTTATTAATATCAAATCTTTTCATGACACCAGCTATTAAAACGGATTTCATAAATGGATAATCTTCAGGTATATAAAAGTATTGAAATTCAATTTTACTTAATTTATTATCTTTATCGAGATCTGCAGCTAAAAATATTTCTTTTTCTTCATTTTCTTCCTAAACATAAATAACTATAATCAGAGGTGGACTGATCACGGGAGTTAGGGAGATTTATCTTTTTGGGCCTCATAAATACTAATACTATAAAAAAAAAAGTTCAATACACAATCAAAATAATATTAAGAAAATTATGTTGACATAAATAAAAATTAAAAACACATTAATTGTTATGAAAATACATAATTAATTCACTTTACTTCTAATTTTATTATTTGGAAATATAAAAATAAATAAAATGTGATCTGTATAGATATTTTTAGGAAACAGTATAGAATTTGCGTTTTAGGTCTTATTATTATATTTAGAAATTATAATATGACATTGTTTTGTCATTACTCATTTGTATACAATGTTTGTATAATTTTCATGTGTAAACTGTGAAACTTTAATTTAGATTTATTCACTCTTTACCTAATATAAATAATTAGGTATTTAAATTTTATATTATTAAAATTAATATTAAGAATGAAAACTGTATTTTAAAGATCAAAAGTTGTCAGTTGAATCTTCTTAAACTACAACGCCAATAAAGGTAAATAATAATGAATACATATACAGTGGTGTAAGTATAAATATTTAGCCCCAATGCGAGAAATAAAAAGGGCCCTTTCGTATTCAGTTTTAAATATAGAAAAATATTTTTATGACATAATTTATATTTATATAATATTGTATTAAATAGGTATATTATATGGTATGATTATACAAGTACTATAATATTATATTGTATTAAAAATATTTAAAGTTTCATTTTTCAGGCATTTATGTAAGGACAATTATAAGTTATTTGCGAGACATTCACTAATTCAGTTTTTTTTTTATTTTTTACACGCGTCAAGATACTCAATAAAATAATATTTTTAAAAAGATATTTCCAAATAAAAAAAAATGATTAAGTGTGACTCACGAGTTGATCACAAGTTTATACTTTTAAACACCAAATAATAAATTAAATACAAGCCGACCACGAGCTATTCTTTTTAAAAATAATGTTTATTTGATAATTACAAGTAATTGAACAAGAAAAATTAGAAGAATTTATGTTAATGAGTGTTAAAAAAGATCTTCTAGATATAGATTTCAATAAAATACTAAATGAAGTAAAATAAAGTTCTTTCTTTAAAATATTTAATGTAATAATAATTAATAAATTATTTTTATAATAAATAGATTATACGTAATTTATAAATATATACGATTATATTTATATTATGTTTATTGTATGAATAAGCAGGATTAGGGCTGGTTAGTTTAACAATTCTCTCTGAGCTGATTGTTCCCCAGTCCACCTCTGACTAGAATAATTAAAGAAATGTAGGTAGGTATATTAGAAAATGAATTACATCAATTTGTTCATTTAAAGCATATGTCTCATCAACATATTCTTGCCATGTAACATAACCATCTCCATTAATGTCTTTTGTATGAAATTCCAAATCAGCCTCATGAGTTGAAAGTTTTCTAAAAATATAATAATAATAATAAATAAAGATTATAAATTACGTATTTTTTTTTTATAAAAAGTTACTTATATACTTCGAATAATCTTGAAACTAGTTCTTGTTTTTTAATGTAATTGTTATTATTTTTATCAATATTTTGAAGTTTAGATTTAATTTGTTTTATTTCATATTGTTTTATTTGTTCTATATCATTATCATCATCGTCCACTGTAAGGCAATTGAAAAAAAATCACATTTAACACTTTATAGGTATTTTTATATTTTTCTAAAAAAATACAAAAGTATAATAATATTATTATCAGTGAAAATTAAAGTAATAATGTGTAAATTATTGTTTAAATGTCATTGGTAATAATTAATAGTTAATAGCTAATAATAAAGTAATAAGTAATATAATCTTAAACGATTTACTTAAAATTTCGGCATATACATTATCAGTTCTTTGATCATGTTCAGATATTAATCTTCGTTTTGAAATAATAAGTTTTTCTTCGACTTCTTGACAGTCAATAAAATGATCAATGCCCACCATTATGACAACTAATAATACTTTAAATGCCATCACTAGTATTGACATGAAGGAGAAATAATTTCGATGTTTATTTTATTCGTAAAAAATTTGATGTAGACTACGGTTTATATTTATGTACTTAATAATATTTAATTACACTTGAATAATTTAGATTTGAAATCTAAAAACTAGAAAGGAAACAAGTAAATCGATTAAATTTAAACAGTCAAGCAATTAAAAATTAGAGTAATAATTACTTTACACCTACAAACAATAGAAAATTAGAAAAATTATATTATTTATTAAATAATAAACAGTAAAATAAGTACTTGATTAGTTGATTCACAATTTCTAAGTTAAAATTTAAAATTTAAAAACATTAGAATTTAGAGATATTAAATATCAATATTTCATATCAATCACCATAGATGATAATAAAAATTTCACCCGTCATATGGAGATTCTTTCCCACAACGCGACAGCACTGTGATATGCATTAAAGTTCTCCACTGAAAAAGAGTAATACCTATTCTTTTGCTTTGTTAATTTAATATTAAAAATTTCAAGCATTAAAAAATGTGTAGATCAAGTAAATTCAAATTTGAAAAAAGAAAAGAAAATTTTAATAATAGAGAAAAACATTTGAACTATATAACATACGTCATAAACCTAAACATATTTAGATATTAATATATTATACTAAAAAAATTTAATAATAATGTTCGATAGAAAATATAAATAGCAATGTAATAGGTAGTAATGTAGTCAGTGACGTATTTACGTCTAAATACTTAGTTACCTACCTTACGTTAGTACATATTTAATTTTATTGCTCATACTTTTGTTAAAAAAAAAATTATATTCCCGAATGATTTAATTTGAATAATGAATGGTATATCAGTTCTATCGACGATTTCATTCTTATAATATTAATTTATAATCTTCTTTTTTATCTTCGCCTTTGTCCCACGTCTGTGGGGTCAGCTACTCGTATCCTTTCTTTCCATCCATACCTAAAGATGGGACAAACCATAAACCGCCAATAATTTTACTTGAACTTTCCATAAAATTTTGACTTTAATAAATTTGACTTTATGATAAATTTTAAAATACTCGTAATATCTTTTATTCGTCACTCACAATTCTTTAAACTTTTTGTCACGATCATGACGTCACATATTGATATTTTGTACCCATTGTACCCATTATTCGAATAATTATTGTTATATATGTATATTATATATATATATATATATACGAATAATCATTATAATTATATTATAGATTATCTTATATTTTCACTAATATCCTGTATTTGTGTGAAATATTGTATTTTGAATTTATTATTAAATTAATTAATTAATATTATATTAATATATTAATTTATTTAAAAAAATCACTGGCTAATAGAAAGCTGTTGATTTATTAATGAATTAAACAATTTCATAAGTACACATTATACGATGTATTCAACCCCTTATGTAATCGCGATTAAAATAATGTTCCAGAGAAGTGCAGTTACTAAGCAACTGTAAATATACACAACCGAAGTTATAAAATACGATATGTTATCAAATGAAGTATTAAAATTTAATCACCCATAAATAACATAATAGTTAGTTAATTTTCTTAAAAAAAAAAAAAAAAAAAAAAAAATACAAGAAATATAATTGCTTTTTAAAAATAGTTTTAATAATAAAACGATGATGGTGTTGTCATTGCTATTATTTTTATTTTTTTCCCCTGTTGAAAATCAGAATATACATTATATATTGTGAAAAAAACACGACGATGTAAATTTAATATTTATAATTCGACTTATTTTTTTTTTAAATTTTATTAGAGCTTTAATTGTAACTTATTATACAGCTCAAGCTCAACTTTTATAATTTTTATTATCAATACTTTTTAATATACATTTAGGTATTAATATGATCATTTTACAGGAATTCCACGTGGATAGATGTAGAAATCAACTCTCCGATCAATTTGCAAACGTACAATTGTTATATGATGTTGACCGACATTCATGGCGACAATGACAATAAATTCGTCGTCGTCGATTTCGGTTCAGGAACGTCCAGTCCACAATTAAAAGTAGGCGAACATTTTATGTTTATAATATATTATTATATGATAATTATGGTTCGTATTGACCAATTGGCTGGCCGCTGAGCATAGGCGCAACTAGATCAATATTTTTGGGGGTGCACAAATTGTGAAGATCTCTCAAAACCATGAGGGCTTGCTCCCACATCTCATGCTTTTTGTCTTCACACTATATTTATAATAACAATAATTACAAATGTAAATTTATGTATACTTATACTACATTTTAATGACTAATACAGTAATACAATGATTAATACAAAATACAAATTTAAAAACTATTTTAACGTGACTTTTCTAGTATTTAACATAAATTTATTTAAGTATATTATCGAGTATATTATAATATAATATAAAAAGACTTCTATTTTTTGAGGATGCTCATTTCAAACTTAGGGAGTTAGGGGTGCACATTTTAAACTTGGGGGTGCACAAGACCCCCGTGCATCCCTCTAGTTGCGCCTATACGGCTGAGTAAAATATAATTTGTATTTTGAATCGTTAAGTCGAGTTTAGACTCATTATTATTATTTTTTTTTTTTAATTAGGTATTAGGTACATAATTTTATAGAAAATTGAACTAGAAATTGAATCTTAAATATTACCTATGTTAATTATTATACGAGTAGTTTAAAAGTCAATTCTTCGAAATATAAAAACTATAGATTAGTAACTAAATGTTTACCCAGTCTTAGCCTTTATTAATATTTAAAATCGTACTAGATTTTTAAAGGATTAAATCAAACGCACGTGATCCATTTGAACGATAAACCGTCATCTATTGCGACTGTGTACACAGATAAAAGAGAACAACATATTCCGTGTGAGTAATAAATAATAATAATTATTATTTTAAAAAATTAAGCAATATTATATAGATATCAATATTATATCAATTAAATATTGTAATCAATGATAATATGAAAGTACTTTAGTAGTTAATACTTGTAAATTGTAATTATATTTATAAATCGGTTATTACTTTAGGTATTAGAAATAAAGCTAGCAGAAAATGTATTTTTTTTTTTTAGTACCGTCAAATGCTACAACTTGGGGCAATTTTGAACTTCAAACTTGCATAACTTTTTATTCATTAAAGGTATAAATCTGATTTTAGTGTCAAACGTTTACTTTTAGATAGCATTTTTATATATGAACATTAAATTTTTTTTTTATTTTATTAAAGAATTTTTTTTAATTTTTTTAATTTTTGCCCCAAGTTGTACGCTGGATGCTACAACTTGGACGTGATCAATGATCACTAATCACTAATCAGTAATCATATTTGGTTTTACCTTTTACAATTTAACTTATTTTTCTTGTAGATACCTAAGAAAAAAATTATTTATATTGTATATTTTAAATACCTATTAAAATTAGTAATTACTATTGAAGAGAAATATAAGATAAAATTTATCGAAATTTTAATTTTATTGGAATATTTAAATATATGTAATAATATAATGCGAATGAAATATTTGTATTATAGGCATTGCTGTAGTCATAAAAAACGAGATATATTTTTACCGAAACTGTAAACCGTATCATAAATACTCGGTCCAACCAACAATTGTACAAGATACCGAAGAATGTAATGTATGGTTAGAAAGTGTAGACGCGTCAGATTTATTAAAACGATTGCAGATATTATCTTCTTCGGTAGGATTTGTTAACCTGTCCACAACGTCACAGCAATTGCTGTGTTTAAACGAATGTTACCTCGAGGATTATTACGACAAATACAAAAAGAACAAACTATTGAAACAAGCGAGTATAACTACTATAATTTTTTTTTATGTCATTTGAAATAAAATGGTACCTATAATTGTTTTTTTTTAACTTAAAAATTATAAAAATTAAATATTTCTATAATATATATTATATAATGAATATGTTGAATATGAAACAAAACTAAATAATTTTTTTTCAAATACATTTTTTTTATTCAATAACATCGAATTTTATTGTTTAAATTTACATGTACACGACTACATGTGTAATAAAATAAAAATAATAATTTGGTTTATATAGAAATTTCTGCAAGGATGTATTAATGGGGATAAAAATTGTTGTTTTTGGTCATCAATTACACGAGTTTTATATTTGATTGAATTTTTAGTTATTGTGGTGTACTCCAAAGTCTAGACGCAACCACGTGAACAAATCTCTCAGGTTTGAGACTTGTAATTTCGTAATGGTCATTTCTTTGAGCAGAAATTTGCATACTTAAATAGTTATTAGTTTATACACACTATATGCTATATGTATAAAAATGATTAAAAAATGTAATAATTATCAAAATATATTATAAAACAATTTTTTTTTAAATTTATTGTGTTATATTAGGTATATGTTATATATTAATATATATTATACTTATTTAAAATAAATGTTGAAATATTAGGAAAAATAATATTTAAGGTTTTTGAATGTACACAAATTCATTATTATGTCTAATTCTAATAATTTCTGTACTTTTATTATAGCATACAATAACGTGTGTCACGGAGCTAAAAAGAAATACAAATGACTTGTACGGAGTTAGTTGTTTAATAATTGCTACTACTGATAAAATTAGCATACTTGATACGGAATCATTTAAAATTTTATCTGATAAATATGAAGTAATTGTTTAAAAATCTAA
Organism: Tetraneura akinire; assembly: GCA_021307375.1. Taxonomy (NCBI): domain Eukaryota; kingdom Metazoa; phylum Arthropoda; class Insecta; order Hemiptera; family Aphididae; genus Tetraneura; species Tetraneura akinire. Next base: position 5,197,339 of record JAIUCT010000011.1, read on the forward strand.
AATACTATATAATATTATTGCATAAATCTTCTTGAATTTTATATAATATGTTAATATTTTACTGAACTTTTATACATATAGTATTTAAGTAGTATTAAATATATATATTTCATCATTCAGTATATATTTTTTAAATTCTAAGCGAAGTAAAAATGAAAATTTCGGTTTACAAATTTCTAATTTTACGCCATAAATTATTTTTATAAATTTTAAATAATAATTTATTAAAATTAAATTTATCTATTTAAATAGTTAAATAAATAACAATAAGATGTAAAAACTTTTTTTCATTTTACCAATAATTATTTAGCTCATAATTCATATCTATATATCTAAGCACATATGTTTGTTTTTGGGTTTACTATAAAAACGTATTACCTACATTAAATTAACTTATAGTTTTTAAATGGTAACACCAATTTTTATTTTAAAAATATATTGCCATATAAGTAATAATATGCTTAATATTAATTATATTGTTTAAGAATTAGATATATAATTATAAACTTTTAGACGTACTTCAAAGTTGAAGTTTGAGCACATATACTCGTATATAGTTACAGGGTGAAACAGCGTTTATGTCTGCTATTGGATTATATGACGTCGATTATAAAATTCTTGTTGCCACGAGAACAGGTCGATTATATATTTTTTCAAAATCATCAACGAGTGGATACAAAGTGGAAATGACACATGCGATAGTGGCTATAATACTTCGAAACGACAAATTTATTTGTTGTACCATTGATGGACTATTGCAATGTTTTACATTAAAAGTAAGATTAATACATACGAAACCATATAGGTTAAAATCGAGGCTAAAATGTACGCATATTATTATCAAAAATAAAGACATAAGATATATAAGGTATATTAAGACGTCAATAAATAAATGCGATTTAAATCTTCAAATTATTATTTTTATTATAAATCCTATGTGTACGAATTAATTACCTAATATAAAATAAAATATTTTTTATTTAATCTATAATTTAATGCTAATAAATCTTATCATTTTATATCTAGATTAAATACTACTAAAGTTTTGTATAACATTTGGCAATATATCGCCTAAGATACAACTTAAATATTCAAGAATTAACTAATGTATCATATACGTCAAAAACCATACCTAAGCTTCAAAAATGTATTTTGTATGTTTTTGAATTTAGAATCCTTGTATAGTTGTATCAGTCCGATCAGTGAGAAAACTGTAACTTTATAATTTTCACACTTTTATTTATATAGGTAGTCTTGCCGAGTTTAGGATTAACTTCAACCTAATATTCTAATCTAACCTAGCGGATCAGCTCTTAAATTTTTATCATCTAGCGAATATCTAAATATTATTAGAATAAAATAAATTATATAGGTAGTTACTTATATGTAAAATAATCTATAACTTTCCTCAATGCATATACCTATCCCAATAAAATTATTTAAATCTATAGAGGGCTTGCAAATAATATCGTATAGGTCATTGATTTTTAGTAATAATTATTCTGGGTATAAATAAGAAAATTTGAAAAATATTATCTATTGTTAGTGCATATCGTTATGGAACGTTAAATTGCCCGGAGATCCAACGTCTATGATCAAAATGTACGTGCAAAGCTTGTCTCTAGAATTGATAATTGTGTCGTGCATCGTAATCAATACAGACGGACATACTAAAGGATTGGTACTTATGTATTCTGGTTCCACGGTCATTCACAAAATATCCACACCGGATCCCGTCACAAGCATGATGTTTGGAAAATTCGGACAAGAAGAAAATGCTCTGCTAATGATATCTTCTAGTAAACACTTTATAGTTTTAACTAACTATTTTTTTTTTCGTTTTTTAATTAAAATAGAAGATATTTGCTTTTAATTAATAATTTTTTTTTTTACAATCTCGCATGAAATCGTATTTAAATCAAAATCGTATAAGACGTATTATAATTATATTATCAAGCACGTATTCAGGATCAATTTTGGGGGGGGGGGG
>JAIUCT010000011.1:5199428-5216277 GCA_021307375.1 Tetraneura akinire
GGGGGGGGGGGGGGGGGGGGTTGAACCCCTAAAACCTCCCTGGATACGGGCTTGAATATTATATGTAAGAAATCGTCTGATGCGAACATTACAATATTATAATGTATTAATAATATTTTTTGCATTATCCATGTATTATGAAATAATAATTTTTAATTTTTTTTATATCATTTAGAAGGCAACTTGGAAATAAAACTGTTAAAACGAACGGCGACGTTTGACTTAATGTGCATTCGACCGACGTTGAACACACACGTTCAGGGTAATTTAAGTATACCCAAGAGAAGTAACGTATTCATAGAGCAAACATTACGCGAGAGAGAACAGTGTAAAGGTTATAAATATTAACTAAATTTCATTATGATTTAATTATGTATTTTACTCAAAAAAATCGTATTTTATTTTAGAAATGCACGTACGAACGCAACAGACATGGCAAAGACTACAAATCTTAGTAGCAAACGAACGAATTGATTCGATAAAACGAAAAATCACTAATCAATGTTTACATACTTCAGCCCAAGTAAATTGGAGTACTAAAATGCTAACTATAATAAAATAAAATATTTTCACGACTAAATCTAAAAGTTTGGGTGCACAAAATATTTTAAAAAGTTAAAAACTAAAGAATACAGGATGTTATTATTAATTTTTAATAAATTATACTATTATTTATCTAGAATTTATTTAGTATTTAAGGGTTTTATTTGGTGGTGGCCTGTGTTTTCTTCGATTTAGACCAAAAATTCTGACAAAATTTTTAATACTTAGGGTATTCAGATTTTAATTCTGAAAAAATTTTAAATTCATATAGTATTTTACTACTAAATGTCGGAAATGTAATTTCGACTTTTTGCTATAAACTTATAAAAAATTAACAATGAAAATCTTTAAAATTATCAAATTTTTAAATCTCTGCCTAGTTAAAACTACCTATACTTAAAATGAGAAAAATATTTCCAACGTTTTATGGTATAGAATATAAACAATTGTAATATGTTTTCAGAATTTAAATCGAAGTATTCAAAGTATGTGTAATTTTATCAGACTTTTTGCTCTTTAAAGACGCGAAATAAAAATGTCATCAAAAACGTTGACTTGTGCATGCGCGTGTGAGAACTATTAATACGTATGTAGAGGTATGGGTGAGACACGCACACCAATATTCATTTACTATACACACACTTACACAGCTCATATAACCGCACGTATAAAATGCCTATACAAAACTCCTTAAAAACGGACCACCACCAATCCCCTATTATATATTATAAAAAAAATATACATGAAATGTTTTTCAATAATTGTTTACACATTTTTCATTTTCTGAATTAATAATAATTCATAATGATTATAATTACAATTACAAATTTGTTTACATTATAATATATCATTTTTTTTTTTTTTATACTACCAGTTAAAGACAGGTAAATCATAAAAATTTACATTATTTCATAATTTCAAATATTTTTTTATATCCTGAATTTTGGAATATTTAACTAAGGTTTTTGATTTTTTTAAATTCTAATATTGAATTAATAATAATTACCTATTAATAAGATAACACTACTTGATACCTGATACTCGTTTAATTAAGACTACCCATGTCTATTTGTTCAATGTAAATATAATATAATAATATTATAAAAGATGATTTTATAGCTTTTAGGTTTGGGACCACGATTTAAAATTCAATTTTTTCTGAAAAATATAGGCAATAAAGCTTTAACACTAATTAACGTAGCATTCTTGTACAATCCTCAATATTATACAATAGAATCACCACGTTGTAGTGTGAGTATGAAAATAATATATATTTGTTATTATAATAATCTCATAAACCGTTATCAATAACATATTCATACGTAGGTGCCTATGATTGTACCACAAAAAGAAATATGTTGTGAAACATTCGTCACTTGTTGCACTTACGGTGCATCAAATGACCGATCAATAGATATTATAGTAAACCAAGGAACAACTATTTTATATAGAGCTAAAGTCAATATGCCAGTGTGTAAGTTGCAAAAATAAAAATAAAAATAAAAATACAATATTTTATGGTTTTATTAAAAAAATTAATTAAAAATTATTCATTTACACTTTTTCAGTTAATATTATATTGTTATTTTTTTCTAGATAACATTCAGTCGAATGACGAAGAATTAAACAATATAATATCATAAAAGGTAATAAACATACAATTTTAATATAAAGGTCGATGTTAAACAATTACTTATTCTGAAATAATTAAATAAGAAATATATAAACTCGTATAACATATATATACTCGTATAAAATAAAATATGATATAATTTATAAAATAAATGCTTATTTTATCTATTTCTCATTTTGGTAATTGACAAATTAGATTGTGTAATGGTATAGCCAGAAATCCGGATATAGATATACCTATAGAATCAGAAAGTGATGTTATTGCCATTGCAAATTCTTGTTTATCTTTTGAAACCTGTACAACATAATAATCAAACATAATATTATATAAATATATATACTTTAATGGATACTTTTCTAAATTGAAACAACAAATAAAACTTATCACACACCTTCTTCATGATATTATGATATGTGTTAACATAGGATCCTCCACCTAATAGACCTTCGAACAGAATCACTGCGAATATTATGTATATATTTGGTAAAAACGAATACAACGCTTCACTTAAAAATAATATAACATTAAGTCCCTGAAAACAAGAATATATTTTATTAGATACAAATTATATAAACATAGTAGTTTTATGTCAATAAACATTAATTAAAAAGGACTCTAATCCTCAAAAAAATCAAAAGACAAATACACACATCCATAGTGTCAATAACACTGAGGTCCATAACCACACAAGTATTTCGGTATTCAACTAAAATTTAATGTTAACCTAATAGTTTAATAATTAATTTTATAAGTTATTAAATTAACAGTGAAATAATTCTATCAATTTTGACGATTACCTAAGTATTTATAATTTATATTATTTTTAAATTAATTTTGGTGAATTTTTTGGCAGTTTATTACAAAACTTCCTCTATAACTTGTTAACATATGAATTAACTGACTTTGAAAATACATAAAAATAAATTAATGACATTTAATTTAGTAATTCCTAAAACTCAATATTTTACTTATAAGTTTATTAAATATATATCTATTAGTATTTTTTTTCTGTCTAGGTACCTATTTAATTAGAATGTGTAATTTCAATAAATTCTAAATACTAAGTATATACTCTAAGGAATAAATATATACCATAATATCTAAATCAATATATTACAATTACAATTTAATTTGTATAAACCAGAAAAAACTTTAACTATATTAATAATATGTAAATTGATTTAATAGCACAATCTTGTCTACCTGTAATACAGTCAATATCCAAATTTTTTCAATTGGATACAGATTCACAAATGATCTTGAAATAAAAACACCTAATTGATATATAACTTGATACCATCTATATTGTTCTGCATGTGTTAAAAATGTGTTTTCAAAATATATTAATTCAAACTAAAAAAAAAAAAAAAAAAAAATTAAAAATTAGGTATTAAATAAATAGTATTTTAACTGTGAATATATACTTACTAGTCCTTGATTAATCAAATATTCGAAAAAATACACAAGTCCTAATGGTATCATGTATTTTAGCAATGAAGGTATATATGTTAATTTACTAGAAACACTTGGACTCTCGCTAATTGTTTGACTTTCAGCTATCAAGTGAGTTTGAATTTTAGAAGGATGTTCTAATAATATCCAGAATCTAAACAATACTAATTATTAGATAATATTTTGTTAATTTAACAATTTGATTTTTACTCTTGCATACACAAAGTAAATATGTTGAAAAAGATGATAGAGGAGTTAAAAAGTACTTAATAATATGAAAAATAGTGAGTCATTTGACAAAAGGATGGACGGTAGGTAATTTACTAATTTTACATAATAGGTATATTTGTACAAAAAAATTGTTTCATTTTAGGTTTTAAAGAATATTCTAATAGGAAGAATGTTTAAAGATCTAATGTTATAACAGTAATAGAACAATTTAATTAAGTATACTTATATAAAAAAATCCTCTAAATTATTTAAGTTATATTAAAGTAAAAGTAAATTAATAATTATTATATTATCAATAATTATAATGCTAGCTTTGTTTAAAATAAATTACATGGGTATTTTTAATTTTAATTTTTAAGTAAAAGTGAAATTATATTGATTATTATAAGTTTATAACTATAAAACATTGAGAATTTAATATTTTGAATTGAAACATCAATATAATATAAATATCCAATAAAAACAAATAATTATTTTTAATTAATTTTATGAATAATTTTAAATAATAAATAATAATTCTAATAATAGAAAAATATTATTTCAAAATATAATAAATTATATAGATACTTTTAAACTTAAAAGATATCTAAATATACAAAATTTGTTATAAAAATAAATTATATTAATTTGTATAAACTTTTTCATATTAAGTACCTATATGAAAATACACATATAATTTATGTTTCATTTGGTTATGTTCATAAACAAATACTTTTATAAGTTCTTAATCCTAATTATAAAAAAACATCATATACGTATATAATTAACAGAACATGATTGTATGATTTTATTAAATAAAAATACTAACGTTAGCCCCATTAAACCTGGAACAGAAAGCATCAAGTACATTGTGGTAGATGGAGATAAATGAAAAACGCCAGTTAATGCTGCATAAGCCAGTGCTCCTAATATTCCAGCAGCACCAGTTCCGGACGACCAAGATGTGATGACATTCCTGCAACAATATAACAATATATTAATAAAATATATACAAAAATACGACAAACATGCGATAATTACTTTATATTATGTAAGTCTATTGTAGGCTAAAATATTTATTTGATTTTATTCTTGTAATTATTGAAAATTTTAAAATACATAATACAAGAAGTTATTATTTTAATAAAAATATATTATATTTTAATGTTACTAGTCAATAGCTGTGAAATATCGGACTATATTGACTGCCATCTATAAAACATTCAATAATAGTCCTAACTTCTAACTTCTAAAGTTGATAATTAATTAAGTTCAAGATTACATTTTAAACTTCAGTAGAGACTAGAGATAAGAAAATTTTAGTAGGTAGGTATATGTAAGTTTATATTTATGTACCTGACTGAATAATTCAAAAAAATATGTTTGCAGCTTTCAAAATATCAACTGAAACAATAGAATTACTAATTAAATAATTTAATAATAATTTTTTTTAGAACTATGGATAAGTACCAAAATGTCTACAAAAATATTTTCAGTGAGTTTTATCTACATGAATCTATATATAATATATCTATATATATATATATATATATGTGTGTGTGTGTGTGTTACCGGAAATGTTGACAATTAGGAAATGATGACAATTCCTAAAACAGTTAGGAATTGTCAACATTGCTTAGGAAGTTTTAACATTTCCTAACAATAGAAGGCAATGATGGCAAAATTAATTATTAAAATACATTATACATCGTATTACAATTACATATTACATATTATATTATACCTATTGTCACAACTTAAACTACTGTGACATTTGGAATTGCAAATTTGAAATACAGATTTGCACGCAATATACCTAATGTAATAATTGTAAATTTATATTAACTACAAATAATAATTCCAATACAGAAAAACATAATATTAATATCGGTATTATAGGTACCTACTTTTTATTTATTCTAACTAGTTAATCGTAAAATTAAGTCTACTAATTACAAACTAAATAAGTACCTATAATAAACGATTATTATTAATGGATATTATATTATATTAATTTATTAAAAGGGACATAATTTGTAATATTTACCTACTCATTATAATAACGTAAACATTAGAAACGCACGTGATTGCAATAAAATAATAATATTACTTTACGTAAAACAAAAAAAAAAAAATTAAATAAATAAATAAATTACTCTATAATACTGTTAATTCCTAAAGTTTCCAGGAAATGTCAACATTTCCGGTAACATTTATATATACGATAAAAACTCATAAATATAATTGTAGAAAAACATATTATTGCAGGTTATATTAACAATCGGCTAAACTTTTTAAAAAATTGTTTAATAATTAATTATAATTTTGCTATGTTGATATAAAACTATAAACCACGTTATACACTTATATACATTAGTCAATAAGTGTTAACATATAATTTTTACCGTTCGTAATTGACCATGTACGATAGAAAAGTTGTTTCTCCAAGACCCGAAGCTAAAGCCGTGAGAGCCACGCCTATGGCAGCGACGAATTCGGTATTTGCTCTTGCGACTGTTATAAAACTAGCGACTGTCAAACAGATACATATGGACACTCTTCGACTAGAAAAATTATAATGCGTAATCTATTTAATACATTAAACATCGATATACATCAGTCAATTTAGTAAATACATAAAATTATTAGGTAGGTACTTACTGAACGTATAACGCGAAAAACGGTGAAAAAGTTTTAATCATCAAGGATGGTACGATGTCTGCTAAAAGAATGACACCTGTTGACAAGTGATTGCATTCTCTAGCGAATCCATTCATCGTAGTAGACACGGAACTGATCGTCTGTAAAATTGTTTCATAATATTAATAATTTGAACTTTTTTTTTATCAATCGTATACAATTAATTTCATTTGAAATTTAAAACTTAATAAAATATTATATAATAGGATATACCTATCTAAACACTATTTTAACATACCCGATTTACCCAGGGAACAATAAATGCTAAATCCGGCCGTGCCTATACGTAAGTAACGTAAATATAAATTATTGTATATTTCTTTTAGATTTAAAAAAATTATAATTATTATACATTTAGTAATATCTTATTTTCAATTTTTATATTTTGGTTATACGTATATAATATTTATATTTTAAGTTAAATTAGTTTAAAATGTATAAAATAACTATTAGCATTTCGCATTTAACAAATTAACGAATAGGTACATAATTTATAATTTTTTACATTTTATAATATATTTTATTTTAATAGATAAATAATAATGTATAATGTAAAATTGTGTTATAAATATTAAATTATGTATAAATAATATATGTAATAATAATTAATTACGTTTCATAATATAATTTTTAACTTTTAAACCCGTTACTACAATTTATGCTTACCTATATTAATTTACATATAATAATATATACCTACTTATACTTCAAAATTCATTTTAAATCCAGTTTGTTATTCACTTATTAAACTTTATTATGTTAATTTACATTTTTTCCAAATCTAAATTATTGTTATAGCATCGTAGGTAAATAATATTATTTATAGCGAGTACCCATATGGGTATCTTAAAATATACAGTTCTTACTTCGTTACTCTCTACAGATGATGTGATGGTGGTTTTGGATTTTAAAATGTCGTGTGCGCTGCTCAACATGACAACGTATCCGAAATTGTTGCACAAGCCCAGAATCCAAAAAGACGCCAACGTTAAAATTTTAGGCTTAATCGTATTATTTTCTGTATCGGCCATTGTGATGTTTCTTCGTTTAATATTACCAATTTAATAATACCAGTGTAATAATACAAATTGTATTCCAATCCACTGCAGGTAACAATATACCTACGTACCTACCTATTATTATAATAAGGTATTGGTCGGCAAAAAATTCAATTTGTTTTCAGTTGGGTATACTTTTTAATCTATAGAATTAAAATAATAATAATAATAATAATATATAGGTATAATTATTGTAAAAACTCAACTTAGACACATTACGGTACGGAATTATGTACGTAAATGATAGGTACCGAATAAAATAAAATATTATATTGTTCAATTTAAATCATCGTCAAACAAAGATGGTCATGGTCCGCAGACGATACTGGTTTAATAATTTATTATGAAACAAAAATAGAACAAGGCGAACGAAACGATTTAGAGCCTTCAAAATTAAATTAAATTTCTTTATAGGACGTTAAACGTGCACGCTTTTAAATTTAATAGAAATTAATTTGCATTTAAAACATTAGTTTAAGGCGTTAAACATGACGAGTGTGTTAAAAAAAAGTAAAAACCAGTGTCAAATTATTTATTTATGTGTTTGAACAGTTATATAATATTATATACGAGTATATTATGTAATATTATACCTATTACCTATACCTACAAAATTTACAATTTTCAATATTCGAATATAATTCGTGTATACGTTTAATAATATTGGCTTACCAAAATTGAACTTAATAATTCTGCAAATATATTTAGTACCTACCTATTGTATTTCAATAAATTTTATAAAAATAAACATCCCCAGATTTAAAATTTTTTCCACAAAATGAGAAAATGTTCTATTAAATTGGTGCGATATATTGTATAAAATAATAAGTTGTATACATATATTATTATTATTATTAAAATTATTATTAAAATTAAATTTCATATTATAGAAAATAGTTTTAAAAATCCATATGGTAAGTAATAATAATAAAAATAAATTAAAATGAAATTTTCATTTTACATTATATATTTAAGATTTCCATAGACTCATGTCATTATTTCATTAATCAACGAGAAAAAAATTGGTCTAAAATTTTATTTCTACACTTCATAAATTACATTTTGTCCTTGTACATTTAAAGAGAAATTTCATAACACATTTTTAAATAATGGTAAATAGGTATCTACCAGTTATTAGCGTCCATCGAATAAAATTAATTAAACTTATGTAACTCCTAAAAACATGTATCTACTCATTTATTTTTATATCCTTCTTACAAAATAGGAATTTAAAAAATGCTATTATTTATTTTATAATTTCAATTTAAAACTTTCCATTTTTTTTTTTTTTTTTTTTTTGTATTTGTGAACCATTAGATTTAAACCTATTAATATTTTCAATCATATTTTACTCAAAAACTCAAATATATTACTTGGTATTAACTATTATCGTTTGTAATATTAAAGGTACTAGATATCTTATAATTCTAATTTATTAATTATTGAACTTATTTTCTGTTTGTTAATTACGTCATTTATAGTACCTACCTAGTTATATTTGTTTAGTATCTTTATTACAAGAGTATAAATATAATATTAATTAAAAATTAACATACATAGCATAGGTAGGTACCTAAGAAATTAATAACTTATTCATTGTACAAAGGTACGAGTGTATATTTATAATGGAGAAATACGAGTTTTATAAATTATTTCAAAATAAATAGAATATAATAATTGTATTCTACAAGAAATCGACGGGTCTGTTGCAAGAACTACCTAGTTATTTTCACTTTTTGAAATTGTTCAGGAGAAACAAATAACCAAATAATTTGATTTTTAATGATACCCCATTCCCCATTAGAAATCAAATAAATATTTGTAAAAATATATTTGGATAAAAGAAGAGATACCTATATATGTATACATATTTACATTTTGGATAATTTTAAGTACATATTTTTAATTAGTAAAAATTATTAAAAATAAGTAGGTAAAAATAAAGACATTTGAAGATACCAAGGTTATTGCACCGAAGTAACATTTTTTTTTTTTTTTCTTTCTTAAATAATTTTACTTAACAATTTAAGGTGAAAATATAATCACAAATAATACAAAACTGTAAAACATTTTTATTAGTTTTACTATGTATTATAAACTATGTTTTACAACATGGTATAGAGAAAAACAACTTCTTCTTCTTGATTTATATTAATAAATTAACTAAAAATTATGGAGATATCCGATTACTGCACCGAACATTGTAAATTTGTAACCAGGCATCTCCATATGTATATCAGTTTATCTAATGATTGGATATACATACCTGGTTATTGCACCTAAATGTCAACAAAATTAACCTTTATCAAAAAATGCAAACAGATGCAGTTTGAAAAAAATTGAGTTATCAGATTCTTACACCGGAGCACTATTTTTTTTTTAAAAAAGGTAGGTACTCTTCAATTAATTAAATTTGAAATACTTTATGTTTTAACGTATATTCATTTTCATAATATTAATAATTTGGTGATTTTGAAGAAACTTAACAAATTATAATATTAGTCCAAATAGATGAGTAGATAATGATGAAAACAACTAAATTATAAATATACAAAAAAAAAAATCATTGATAATTTATATTCAGTATAAGCACTTAAGTACTACACCTATACATTTTAAAAAACAAATATTTTCTTGTATTTATACTTGTAAATTGTGAGTGGATACTTAAACATTTCTTAAAAATGTATATATTATTTATATTTTAATTATATTTATATTTTTTAGTAATAATTTATAAGTTACCTGCAGTTACCTATTTATAAAAAAAATATTATAATAAAAACTTGTATCTTAGTAAATATTCAAAAATTGTGAATTATGATTTTCAAAATATTTTATGTTTAATTTAAATTATACCTACTTATATATTATATTAGCTTGTATAAAATTTTCAAACATTAAAATTAAAAAAAAAAAAAAACCCCGGAATCCAGTCGTGAAAATAAGGATAGTAGTCATAATATTTTTTTTAGTATTTTTTCTGATCCAAAAAGAAAACAATAATACACAAAAGTCTTCAGACTTTTAAAATCACAAAAATCACACTGAAGATTTCAACGTTAAACAGTTATATAGGTATATAAAAAAAAAAATTGATGCATGCAATTTACGAAATATTTTAGTACTAAGCCAAGTTAATGATATTCGTGATAAACGGACCACTTTTATTGTTTCAAATCGTACTTTTAAACATAAAAAATTAAGAATCTAAAATTAAACACTAAAAAAAAAAAATACAGACTTATTTACAATTGTTCCAAAATTATATCATACTCAATACAGCTTTTATTATTTCTTAATGATATTAATAAATAAGAAACAATAAATGTTATAAATTAAAATATAAATAATAATATACTTATTAAATAATAAAAAAATAATTAATTAATAAAAAAAATGATTTATTATTATTAAAAATAAATTATATCAATATTTTTGTAAATATAGTACTTAATTAATTTTTGTAGTATTTGGATAAGTAATATTATGTGTTCCTACCGATTAATGAAACTGCAGAAAATTCGAAAAATTACGCAACAAAGATATAAATTATTTATCTAAAACCTATTTATGAGATATTCTAATACAATTTTTTTATTAGATTAAGTAGGTATTAGAACTAGTGATTTTCGATAAAAAAAATGTATGGGTTTAAATCTGATCCAAAATTTGAATCCATAAATTTATGCGAACTCGAGCGATTTTAACAATATTTAACATTTTTTCACTTTTGACAATTTTAAAGTAATAAGTATAAAATACGCAATGTACAAATTAATAAGACGATATCATTAAACTTTAAACGTATTATTCTATCTATCTCTTTAAGCTTATTTTTAATTAGGTACTTATTAATTCCGATATAAAATCAATCTGAACGTAAACATAAGAAAAAAAAAAAAAAAACGATTTTGAACGAAGTTCAATCAGATAGACCACACCTACTATCTGATAATAAACTAGGTAGTTAGTTAATAAACCTATTAGTGTTTTGTTACATTTAATATGAAATAATTTATACTCTTATATTTGAATTAAAAAAATTAATTTAAAAATCAAAATCAGTTTCAAAATTTTATTATGTAAAATATTTATATAAACCTAACCTAAGGTTAGGCAGGTATATTTCATTAGTAATATTGAATCAAGTTTATCAAATTTATAATTCCTCGAATTTTAACATTTTAAACTTACAAATTTCAAAATTTTATTAGGTATTATTAATTGATTAAAGCTTTTATAAATTAGAATAATATTTCTGCAAATAGCAACAATTTTATTACGTAGGCATGCTAAATATTCACAAAATAATTTTCTCGAATTATATTAAATTTTCACTTTACTATATTCATACCAGTTAAAACTTTAAAATATATACTTATAAGAATATAATAGGTACAATTTTTTGATTTAACTAAAAATTATATTTTTTAAATAGATTTTTTTAATAACAACTATTAAAAAAAGTTGTAACTATTAATTTACCTATATAAAATATGTATTTTAAACTGAGTTAAGTCTAAGTTATATATAATTATGGTTGTAAATTTTTAAAATTGATAATTTTATTAAACAGTATTGAAAATAATTAAATTTTTAGAAATATTCATAATTTTAGACTTCAAACTAACGTAACAGTTCTAAAATTTTATGTTATATATTAAATACTTTCTAAATAGATATAGTCTATATGACATATTTCCTAAGTTATTAAAATATGTAAAATTAAAATTGTCAAAATTACGAGTAAAAATTCTTTGAATTATAGGTTTTTGATATTTTTTAATAGACTTTCCTAACCTTCAAGAAAACTATTAAGAAATTTAAAAAAGATATAAACAAAGTACCTATCAACTAGATGTAATCCTCTACCAAAAGTATATCCCATAGGTGGAAATCAGAGCATTTAAAATTATAAAACATATAAACTAATAAAAAGAAGTATATAGCATTGTAAAACCAATAATTTACCTGATAAATTTTTGGTAACTCCTACCCAAGGTGATCAAGTTCTTGAGTCAAATAAAATTTAGATTATCAAAACGAACATTTCTTTATATTATGTATAGGTATCTACTGTAATTGAACAATGTATATTATGAAAATTAAGTTTTAAACTAAATTTATATTGATTTTGTATTTAAATATTGCATAATTACATACTCATATAAACGATAAATTATTCATTATAATTTTCTACCATTAATATATTTTTTTAATGAGCAGTTGTTTACAATGATAATAAAATAATCTATTACATACTTCATAGTCATTATAAATCCGATATTATTATTAAATTACTATCAAGTACTTATAATATAGTACTAAATTACTAAAATAATTATATTCCTAATGAATAGAATTTATTACTACATAATTTTACTTAACATTTGCTATTGTTCATATTCAATGAAAATATATAATATATAAACCTTTTTTTATTATACTGTATAAAAATTCTAACTAAGTATAGATTATTTTACAGATATATAAAACAATTATATAGTCGACTTCTTATTGCTTTTTGAATGAATTGAAAGAGAATGTCATTTACCAATAGCCAACAAGGCAATGTTTACAAGAATGTTCACGATAACAAAATAATTGGGTATATTTCATATAATTGCATATATACAATATATTTAATATTTTGAATTAAATTAAATTATTCACATATTATGATTGAAAGGTCAGCGATCACATTGTGTAAACATTGTACTATTGGTAGATATATGAATACTTCACCTATATGGTAAGTCTATTGGCTATCTAATATTGTTATATATATATATATATATATATCTGCATTTTATGGTCATTAGTTCATCAATCATTATATATTCAATATAGAAAAAATAGATATTTTGAAACCATGATAATATTTATTATTTTTGTACTTTATTAATTAGTTTTTAAATTTTGATAAGCAATTTGCCAGGCAATTTGCTAAATAATAATAAATGTATTTGTTTACAATAAGCATTATAACTGGTTAGAATGTTACAAATAATGTTGCATGTTATTAAGACATAATTTTCTTTTTATTTTTTTTTGTCTTTTTTAAGCTACTTAATGAATTTTTCAATAATGTACAATATTTCTCTTGGAAAGATGTCACTTCGCTAGCAGAAATCTGTGTACATAAATAATATTTATTATTTTTAATAAATTAATCAAATATAATTTATTAAAATAATTAAACTTACTGTTGTGCTTAATTTTTTATTTTTATACGTAGCTCTAATCAAACACTTTTTTTCCTTAGGTAATTCAATTTTTTGTTTAGGATTCTTGGCTTCTTTATTTATTAGTACTAAAGAAGTAAATAAATATACAGATATAACTGAATTTCTAATTAAACATCTAGATTAATTAAAACCTCTATTTAGATACTTTTTCCAAATAGTTGAATAAGTTCAATAATTTATATTTTATATATCCTAGATAACTAAGTAACAGTTACTATCCTACTAAAATGGAAAATTTTAAATCGAAACGAGGTTTCACTGTTCATTTAAATTATTTTATACATATAAAAAAAACTTACATAATTTCATCGTGACTCGTACTGATCCAGATAATTGTGATGTATTAAACATAATGTTTAATTCTTCTAAAAACTGTCAAACAAAGTATAAAAGTTATTTAATGATTAATGATTATCATGTATGCCACATACCTAACAACATATATTTCAAAAAAAAAAAAAAAAAAGATGAGCTGATACTCCTGCCGCACAGGATACAGGTGTGCGGATCATAGCGTTTAATTTTAATTATAATTTGAATGCAATGATAAACCATTGCATTCGTAAAAACGATTCTGAGAGAAGTTCAGTCAGATTATAATTTTCGTTTGAACTAAAAATATCAACTTAATACAGTTATAAAAAAAATTGAGTTTAGGGATTTTTCTAATATTTTAGTATGATGTTAAGTATACTTGAGTAAAATTTTCAGACCCTAATACCAAAAATTGCCAATTTTATGAAAACATTATATACGTAAAAACGAGAATTTTACGAAATATTCAATGTCCAATATTTTGTAGAAAAATGAACGTAACAGTTCCAAAATTTTACCACATATATATAATAGCTATGTGAAAACCCAAAAAAAATTTCAAGTCTTTATCTTAAAAATTGCCCGAGTTATCGAGAAATATAGAAATTGAATTCGTCAATATTTCATTTTTCGTGAAAAATGTCGTTTTTTCGTCATTTTTTCGAAGTTTTTTCTACAGCTTATAGTCAATTTTGAGAAATTCGAAAAATGACCTAAATAAAGTACCAACTAGATCCTCTTTTCTACCGGAAACATACCCTATTCGTGATAATCGGAGCATTATTTCGGGTAGTAAAAATGTTTACAGAATAAAAAAAAAAAAAAAAAAAATCACACATCATTGTAAAACCAATACATTCTTCGCTTCGCTCAGAATCTAATATATAATTAATTTAATTTTCAATTTTATTAGATACATAATATTGATTAAAAATCAAATCATTTAATTTGTAGTAACTAACTTCGTCGTTACAGACGTGGGAATATTTTAATAAACACATCACATTCTACTCACTTTATTCTGTTCAAGAAGTACCATTTTAGCGATTAATTGTAAATAATTTCTGCGGACGTAAACAATAAAAACGTTTGATTGTGAATTGTAATAAATAATAATTGTATATTATAAACTAAAATGTAACTTTGATGACAGAAAAAAATGCGATTATTTTCCACAAAATCAAAACTAAAAATTAAACGCTAAAGTTAGGCAATAGGAATAGGTAACACTATACAACAACCAACAGGCAATAACAACTGTGACAAATATTAAATGTGATAAGAAATAAAGAATGTGATAACACGACTACAATATACTACGATAACTTCATAAACTGTACGAAACGCTGACTACACGACCACTGTCTCGGTCAACCTTCTCAATTCTATACCATGATTGGTTTACATCATGGTTGTGATATTGTAACAACAACCGTGGTTGATTTTAATTTTTTAATAATTAGTTTTGTATTGAATTCAAATGCTAGTTTAACAAATTACTTTTTATTTTTGGACATTTCAATTGCTTTTCTTATATATTATAGATAATTTAATTATATATAAATAAATATATATTTTTTTTAATTATTTACGGTGGTTTTAATGTGTTATTGAGTTTAAACTGAATATATGTTTTAGTATCAGTACTTCAGTAGGACAGTAGGTAGGTATTCTAGCCTCTAGGTACTTGGTGAGCGCTACAAATTACGACTCGGTTGCTATCATTAGGTATATTGTATACGCAAATCGCAATAAAAAAAGTACCTATATTAAATTATTTAAATTTGTGATCTGGGTTTAAGGGTTTTAATGAATCATTATAAAACAATTACAAGTTTATACATTTATTATAATATTTTTAATGTATTCAGGCCATGGCTTAGAGCGGCAAATTTTCAAAAGCGGCATATTAAAATATTTTTCATTTTTCTTATAGTTATAGGTATTACCTATATAATAAAGTCTATACACTATACTATAATATTAAATTATGAAAAGGTATTATAATACCATCTAAATAAATAATTTTTTTTTTCGTCACTAAACGTATTAAAATTATAATAGGTACTGCAAATATATGTATATTATTAATTATTATATAGGTACCATAGAACTTTCTAATTTTCTATAGGTACTCGTATAGAAATATTATATTTAGCTACACCTACACGTTACACAAAACTACACAAGGCCGTAACTGAGAGGGGAGGGATCCATGTCCACTACAGGTGTGGATTCAGGGGGGAGTTATGGGTGCTTAAGCACCCCCTGTCGTTTGACCTATCGATAACATTTTTTATTTATTAAAATAATTTTTTAATGATCAAATTATTGTAATGTTAATCAAAAGTACTATTTATTAAAATAATAAATGTTAAAAAAATGTAAAAAGTATATATCTACTATTATGTATTCTTTTTTTACTGAGCACTCCCCGTTACATTTTTTTTGGATACGCCCCTACATGTCCAAACTTATGAAATTATTCAAAATTATATATTTTTAACATTATAACAATTAATATTACCTATACCTATTTACTTATAACAACTTATTATACTTTATACTTATACGTTATAGTTATAAAATAAAAAAATTTGATCCCTCGAAATTTTTTCTCGTTTACGGACTTATTATGACATAATAATAATAATAATAATAATAATAATAATAATAATAATAATAAT
>JAIUCT010000011.1:5216287-5235934 GCA_021307375.1 Tetraneura akinire
TAATAATAATAATAATAATAATAATAATAATAATAATAATAATAATATAATAATAATAAAATAATAATATGGTATTAATCAAAGTTGTCAATCATAAGAAAAAAATTGTGTTTATATTAGACATTAGTTATGCTTATGTATTATGTATACGTATACCTACAGTATGCCTAAAAGGTGGTAAATTTTAAAATACGCCACTGTAGGTATGTAGGTAAATACAGGTTTGGAAGGGGTACCTATTGCGGTAAAGAATGAAGGATATAGTAGTGTTGTATTACAATTAAGATTTAAAAGTAATCGTTAGGTACATTAGAAAAAACCATTTTGAACTGATGTATGGGTAGGTAGGTACCGCAAAATAAGTTTCAAGTGATAAAATGTATTATTATTGTTTTGCACGCACGTTGTCAATAGTAATCTGTTTATAATATTCATCATATTATACAAATCCAAGTAAAATATATTAATACTCATAATTGATTTATAAAACTTTCAACCGCACTTTCGTAGGTGAGGTGGTTGGTTATACGAAAAGGTTTACACATCTCTTCATGATAGTGGAAATTCTGTTTGGCTTTTTGGCAGTCGTAGCCGTTTTCGCGTTATTTCTTCTACAGGCGGATCCGTCGGAAAATGAAAACGCCGCCGGCGCGGGTTCGACGGATGCGGCGGCCCGTAAAAAGCTTTGGACGAGACTTCGCCAATACGCGCTGGACTTGAACGCGAAACACAAACAACCGGTCGTGTCCAAGGATGTTATATTAGCCATGGCGCAGAAACGCATTTACAAGTTAAAGGATACGGTCGATGAAACGGAATGCACGGTCGACGAAAGCGGCCAATGGGCCCGCGAGTTGATAGCCAGTTCGTGCGAGAAACTAGACGCTTATCGACTCAATGTAATGTCGTTGGAAATGGTCATCATCAATTTTTGCAAACGGATCGATAAGATTATCGACACATACGAGGTTGGCGCATAATTTATAATCCTAATTCTCATAACTCATAACACCAAAATTATTATACATGATATCCGTATGAAAAACAAAAACAAAAGCAAGGTAAAGGATACTGGTATGGAAGGGATACAGGTATAAGAAGGATAGTGTTAAATTTTGATTAATATGATTTGAGTATGTAGGTGACTTATTTAGGGGGGTTTATAAATTATAATAAATTATTTAGGTAGGTATATTGAACGTAGTCTACGTTACGTATAGAGCAGGGCCAAAAATTTAAAAATTTTCGTACTACACGTCTACTCATTAAATTTATAGTAATATACCTAATATAATATATTATATATTTTAGATTCTGAGCGAAGCGATTTATTAAAAATACACTTTAATTTTTGAAAAAATATTTATATTGATTATCTAACTGGTAACTCTGCTTCTTCAAATAGGTACTTTGAGTTTTGAAATTTCATGTAATTTTCAATGGTTTTCAAATAATACTATCTATAATGCAAAAATGAAAAAAATAAGACAATAATCGACTACACAATTTAAAATTTCGTAGGTACTACACATTTTATTATTCGTACTGCACTAAGAGTGTCGTAGTACACATAATTTTAGCCTTTAGGCCCTGACGTAGAGACTGATAAATGAAAAAATTAATAGTATATTATTAATAATATAATATATTAATTAATATTAATCACTAATAGTTCACTAAATATATCTGATGAACTTAATAATATAAATATTATCTGATGAACTTCGCTCAAAAAATAATCGAATCGTTTTTCGAATGTAATGATTAATCATTGCATTCAAATGTTAATCAAAATTCAACACTATCCTCTTACACCTATATCCCTTATTCCCTTCCATACCAGTATCCCTTCCTTGATTTTTATACATGAAACAGCTACAAAAAAAAAAAAAAAAAAAAAAAATAAATCGTAAATGTAATAATTTACAAATAATTGGAACTGAGTTAAGTAAAATGTATTTGAACTTCAATAAAATTTTATCAATTCTATTTAACATGATTGTAAAATATTAAAATACGAGTATAATAAGAAGAATCCATATAAATACTTTAAATATTGATTTTATTCAAATTTCAAATTTAAACACCTATAAAAAAAAAATTGTTACCTACTTGATATTTTTCAAATATTTGGGAAATACGTTAAAGGTTAACTAATATGCAATATGTAAGCTTCAATAAAATATTTAATAATTATTAAAAAATTTTCAATTTTTTGTCTTTTTTATTAATTTTTATTGTAAAAGTAATTGAGAAATAATAAGAAGAATCCATTTGTATGGATTCTAAGATTTTCGATTAAACTAAAAATATCAACATTAAACAGTTATAAAAAAAAATTAAGACTTGGGATTTATCTAATATTTTTATATCGTGTTAAGTAATATGAGAGTATACTTCAATAAAACTTTCAGACCTTAAAACCCAAAACTACCAATTTTATTAAACATTTATATACATAAAAACGAGAATTTTACTAAATATTGAGTTCTATATTTTGTAGAAAAATTAACATAACGGTACCATAATTTTATCACATAGGTATATAATATATATATTACCTGTGTAAACACCTAATAAAATTTTCAAGTCTCTAAGTTTAAAATTACCCGAGTTATCGTGAAATATTGAAATCAAATTCATCGAAATTTTAGTTATTGTGAAAAATGCCGTTCGTATCCTATCGCATAGGGTCAATTTTGAAAAATTTGAAAAATGATTTAAATAAAGTATCAATTACCTATACATATTATAATGAATAGCATAAAAATTACACATTAATACATTATAAAATTTATACTCTAAAGGAAAAAATTTGTGAGTACAACCACAAGTTGGCGTTGTTCACTAAAGCTCGTCTTGCGCTTGAGGAAGAGGTATACCGGATACCATTCAACGAAGACATCGAACAAAATTCGGATTTGATCAGTAACAATAAAAAATGTCGTGCCCATCTTCAGAATATAACTTTGCCCGCGTCAATGTCAAATCGATGTGATTTTGCAATCAGCACAAACGATGACGATTTGCTGTCCGTGTTCGATCAGTTTGTTGACGAAAATATTTTATGATCGTCTTTGCACCGAAGAGCGAACGAATATAAAACATAAAACGTCCAAAATATTATTTTTACGATACGACTTTATTTATATATTATATACTTTTAAGTTTTAATTTTAGTATATGCTTTACTCTACGTCGATAGTATACGCGACAGAAGTTTGAACACGCGTCCACTTAATTTGGTAGGTACCTATCTATTTCTTTAATTAGGTATTTTGATCAATTGACTTTAGTGTTATTTAGAGTGATCTGTAGAGTATTATATTTTCATATTAAAAATCTTCTTAGATATTATGGTAATTGGATTCTGATCAGATTTTGAAATTATTATTAAAATTATTTTAACGTAAATACTTATACTATTGGTAAAAATACAATAGGTAGGTAGTAGGTACTACCTAGGTAGGTACTATAAAATATAAATTATAACATATTTATCCTTCCACTTTAAATGAGGGTTAAGTATACATTTTAGATATAGTATTAGATACAAATGTATTTTTTTTTACAATGATGCGTCTTTTTTTTTTTTTAATATCTGAACCTGAAGACACTTTTACTACTTGAAATAATGATCCGATTTTAACGAATAGCGTAGGTATATTTCCGGTTGGAAAGTGGATATAGTTGGTAGGTACTTTATTTAGGTCATATTTAAAATTTCTAAAGGTAACTTATCTAAAAAATTAAAACCTTTTAGGTAAAAATTTAATTAATAAAAATTATAAATTTAGGTAAAAATGATAACAAAATTAATATATATAATATATAAACAATATATACTATACCTATAATATAAAAAATAAGGATCACTATAGTGGTTCTGGGGGTCCAGTACCCTTGGACACCTCGTAATTAGACCACTGAGTATATTATGTATTACTCTTTAGTCTTTATGATATATATTTTATATTATAATATTACCCAGAGGCTATACTGCTATGGTATACATATTATTTATGTCAATAAATATATTATATGTGTCAATAAAAGAAATTATAACTACGTAGGTATATTTTTTCCTAATTAAATAAGTATTTTTTTCTTTTATACATAGGTATGTAGTTTAGTAACTTCATCAATTATTATTCTATTCTTTGGTAATGTGTATAAAAATTGTTTTATTTTAATTTTATTATAAATACCAATTAGATAATCATTCCTAAATAGTAAATATAATATTATTTCATATTCTAAAAATAGTCATATTTATAATTTTAAATAATTCCGGAAAATGAACGCGGGTATAATGTGTAGGTAGATATGATGATTATAAAGATCTATTTTTTTAATATTTTAAAATCATTGTAACAATTTTTCCGATTATTATTTTTTAAAACGCATATGAGTTTTTCTCACAAATAATGTTCTCATATTTTTTTTATAATAGTTATTTTATCTCTAAAATTACTTTAAAAAACATTATTTCTGTTTTACATAAACATGTTATTACATTAGTAATTCGGGAGTATAACGTCCTCTTAATATCTATTTATTTTTATTTATTTTTTTAAATTCTAATTATTATACACAATAACCGCTAGAAAAACAATAGTAACACAGACACGTGGGGCATGTAGCCACATGACAAAAATATAAATTGCATGTATAATGCTATAAAGGGAAATAATATTATTAAAATATAATAATACAAATTAGTTACCAATTTACCGTTATCGGTTCACAATAATTTACTAATTATTACTATATATTTTGATTGTTACATTTTATACCAGTGGTGCTATAAGAATAAGTTTTATAAATAATTAAATATATAATAGGATAATAGCATTGTTTATATATAGTAATATATATATATAATAAATAATAATAGGTACATTATTTAATACTAAATTTATTTTCTTTCCGAATTAGTTTATGATTTTATATAAATATAATATTATTACATAATATCACATAATATTATTTGCCAAATTCCCTTCAAAATTTATTAAAATTAAATATTGAAATTTTTTTTTTGGTTTGGGGGGTGTCCAGACACTGTGGACACCTCCCTCCCCAAAAATATCCACTGTATAATATGTATGTGATTATATAATTTTAACAAAAATATATATTTATCATATACGTATATATATATTGTAATTGAGAAAATATATTTCTACATACAAAAAAAAAAATAAAATATATTATAAAGTATTGAATAAAAAAAAAAATTAATATTAAAATTTTAATAATGTAGACAAAAGATGACTAATATATTAATGGAAGAAAACAAAAATATACAATTAAAGATATGTTGTTCTTTGTGCACATTATTTCACAACAATAGGATAAGAAGTATTAAACAACAATAAAAAAAATAATATAATATACTCATTTGACGTATACATTATAAATACCTTTACGAGAACACAATTATTAAAAAAATAAAATATATATATTGTTTGTAACATAAATAATACTCTTTATAGAACAGTATATTTTGATTATATAAATGTTTGTTTAAATAATACATTTTTTTGGATGAGTATAAATCATTCATCAATATAAAAATAAATATTAAAATAAAATAAGACTAATACTAACTTAATTAATATATGAATTTCAAATTGTACAAGAGAATAAATAAATGCTCTATACTATACAGTCAATAATAAATAATAATACAAATTCAAAAGAGAATTAATATTAGGATTTACATTTGATACGACTATCCATTAATCGACGCCAAAGATCAAATTGTTCAACATATTTCACCATATGTAAAGAAATTACACCTGGGTCTTTCTTTTTTTTTTTTCTTAAATCTTTCTCTACTGCAGATGTATCACTCCAGTACCAACGAAACCAACTAAAATTGTTATTTCCATTGGTATTACTAGTATCACCTGGACTAACACCATTACATACAGCACGATCAAGTGCTTTTCCAGTGATTTTTTTATTAGCAAATTGATCATCATTAATGCGCTGAATTTTTACAATTATATCTGTTGCTTTTGATTCGGTAATTTTAGTTTCATTTCTTAAGCTTATCTTTTGATCACTTCCACTCGAAGAATTTTTGTTTTTTTCTTTACGCAATTGTCGTTCTGCTGCACGTCGTGTTAATCGCTCTGCTACTACACCAGTTAAATAAACATCCTCTAGTTTCAAATAAGGTACAGAATTTTTTTTAGATTTTCTTATATCTACATCATTATTACAATTTTTACTCAAATATTTAATATTATTTTTATTTGTATTGTTCTTTTGTTTTCCATTTTTACTATCATCATCTATTATGTCAAAATCTTTACCTAATGCTGCTTCATATAATGGGTTCACAGCTGAACGAGTCATTAAGTATGCAGGTCCTGTACAAAAGTCTGGATATACTCGATCAGCATACTCTGAATAAGAAACATAGTACTTACTAGAGCGCTGTCTTATTGGTCGCCATCCATGAGCTAATCGACCCCATATAGTTGGTGGTAATTCAATATCATAATCAGATACAGATGCGGATTCAAATTCATTAGAGTTTAAATGTATAGACATATTAAAACCGTTTTTAGTAATGGCTGTAGTTTCAACTTTATCAATAAACCTTAACAATCGTTGTATGTCAATAAACATGTCGTCGTCTGTTTTCAGAAGGTACCGAGCTGATGAGCAATATTGACGGGTCCATTCAAGTGCAGCAATTGACTTAAGAGTTAAGTTTGTATAAGTGTCTCTAGATTTACATTGGATTAAGTCACCATACCGATTGTACTCACGACCTAATATTCGTTGCACTGCTTGTTCTGCTTTATTTAAGCCAATCATGGCTTGAGAATTTAGACCTTCTTGGTTTGGTTTTCGTTCTCTTAAAAACGGAAACCAATTAGATTCACCATTTAACACATTAGACAACTTAGGATTTTCTTTTGGTGAAACATTTTTCATATTAATCCTATCCAAACGGATTCGTAAGGCTTGTTCTTCAGTTTCCAACATTTGGGCTATTGGGTCTGTTTCAGACATTTGGGGTGTGCCTACTAGAAATGCCATACTAACACTTGGACCATAACGATTCATCCATGTCATTCGAATTGCTTGCCGATTTTGAGAATGTGAAGGTGCTGCTGATGAAGTTATTAATACTAATAAACGTGTGTGAGATGAACAAAGATCTGCATTTTCTATCCGGAACCCTGCATCATACATATCAGCTGCAGTTGGACCATCACCAATTACTTGTGATTTTAACTTTTTTGGTTTATTATTTATTTTTTTAATTTCGTCACAACCAGAAATATTTGTGTATAAGTCGCCTGCTGTTGTCATAATAGCATCTGATTGTATATCAACTGAATTTACTAATTCATTTCCTAAAACAATAAATTAAAATATCATGATTATAATTTTAATAATAATTTAATAGTGAAACTTAGAAACATACATTTTTTTTTATAAAATAAATTGTATTTTATCAATTTCCATTCATTTCAATGATTTTATGGAATATATTAATTAAATCCATATATACAAAATACTTACAATTTTACTTTTAGAATAAAGTAATATACTATTTTCACAAATAAGATATATTTCCTATTTTTTATTATGAATAATAAATTTAATTCCTTTGTATAGTGTAGTTTCCTGGTAGGCAGTGGTATAGCTAGACATGTGTGAAGAGGGAGTTATTACATAAATATTTATATACATATACAGTTTTACATACTTAAAATACGCCACTTAATATATATATATATATTAAGTCAATGGGAGGGTTTGAACCCTTAAAATCCCCCTGGCTACACCACTGCTGGTAGGGAATTGCTTATTAAGATGTAAGTATATCTATACTGCCGCCCACGAGAGATCATTACCGTGTCACGACCAAAACGTGTCCGATTCAACGCATTCCCCACCTACCGACAACTGTTCGGTAATATAAATCGCACTATAGCATGGCACATGGTAGGGGAAATATAGCCTCGGGCCGCTCACTGCTGTCAGAATACATGTGCGAAACGATAATGATCTCTCATGGGCCGTAGTATAGTCAGTTCTTTATAATAAAATTAATTTTAGATTTATTAGTTAAATAAAACATTAATGTAGAAACTTATTAATATTTTACATATAGTTATAGTGTTAAGTATAAAACACTGAATATTAATTATATTATACATACCTTGCTGGGCATATGTTATGGATGAAAGAGAGCCAGAATTATAATTAATTCTACCAGAATTATACAAACAGTAAACGGTAACCATTATTATTAATAGAGCTGTAGTAATGGCAGTTTTTAAGCCACTTCTACTGCCACCGGTTGTTTTAGTCAACTTCTTGATATAGCCACCTACAAATAAGTTATTTTTTAATGTTATTTTCCATAAACACAGTTAGTAATTTACATACCTAATAGGGCATTTGATATGCAACGTCGAATAGCAAACATAACAATAATTAATTTTGATTATTAATAAAATAAAACTACAGTACAGTCTATGTTCGTGCAGCAGCCGGACGATTAAATTGTCTTCATCATTAAACCTTTTGTGGTGAACTTTTTTCAATGCCGAAAATGCCCTTGTGAAAACATACACAGGTAGGTAAATCACTGAAGAGGCTGAATCCAAATAAAATTACAATTATTTGTTTTTATAATATTTTTGAACACATATACAGAAAAAACATTTTGTAGCGAGGATTAATAATTTTGAAATTGAGGGTGATATAATCATCCCAAGTCTCTTCTGAGTAGCGTATACAATTATGGACTAAAACGATGTTATAATCAAAACGTTCGAGAAAGGAGATTATAACGTTTCAATTTTCAACCAGCCATCTATCGTTCGTTGATAGGTATTTTAGTGGACTGCGTTGTACAACGAAACGGTGGCCACTTTAGACCTTGACTAGACTGAGGTTCAGGTAAATCGTTTATAATCGATTAGGATTGACGGACTGTTGAGTGTGACAAAGAAAATGGCAGTCTATCGGTTCTTCGTACTGGCGGACGTGTTTGTGCTCGTAAAACTTAAAACAAAACAAGAATCACATCGAGTAATGATTCAGTTCGGTGCGGGAAACGTTAATTTTACGATTTACTGCCGATGAAGGAAATAAATATTTTTTGTTTACAGTTTTCTTAAACTAGGCATTATAAAATATATCTTATTAATAAATTAGTGGCTGTACGGTTGTCTTGTTGAAGGTTGAACATAATATTTCTCCGGCTCCGGGCTATAATGCGTTGATGTGGTCGATCGTTGGTTGGTACATCCAAGACACATCAATTTCAATACAATTAAAGTACGTATTACGTCTACGTACACCATAACACTTTGAAAATTAATAATAATAATTTATGTGTTTCCGCGAATTTGTTCGAGTACGAGACTACGAGTAACTTGTGAATAATGATTAATGATTGGTCCTTCTATTCGCAGTTGATTAGATCACGGACGTTATCATACATCGTTATCACATATTACATCTTACTAAATTTTACACATTTTAGTATTTATTTTTTTATAATTATACGATTTATTACAAATACAATTGCTAATTACTAATTAATTGTTAATTACTTGTAATTAGTAATTACTGTAAAGCTGTAAAACTGTTAAGTGTTTTGTTTAAGATAGTTGAATTAATACGAGTTGATAATTTTATTCGTTTATTATAGAGATTTTATTACTCTCAATTTGTTGGTGTCAAATATCAAAATAAATAATGTAATATTGTACCTATTCAATGAATTTGCGTTTTGTTTTTGTAGACTCACTTAATTGTGAATACGAGTATTATTCTATTTAACAAATTAGGTAGTATCCAGTACGTAGAAAAAAAAACAGATTATTAAAATATTTATTTAATCTTTCATTTTTAACATAACGCGAAAGAAAATTACCTATATATTTTTCATTTATTAGCTTAATAAAAATTCAATTCAATGGGACATTGTGTAAAGAATATTGTGTAGGTAATTATAAGAGAAAATCAAAATAATTTATTGGTATATAATAAAATTAATAATTATATAGATATATTAATTTTTAGATACCTTTTACCATGATAAAATACATATTATATTATTATAATATGTCTACAATTCACTTTTACTAAGTATTAATTAATAATTAATATTTAATATCCAATATTAAATAAAGTTCTAAGGACCAAAATGTGTGTGTTTTTATGTTTATATTATTTTTTTAGTAATAATATTTCAATATCCAACCATGAAGTAACACAAGTGGCAAGCACCAAAGCTTTCCATTAATAATGCCATTTTTCTTACTAAAAAGCCTTAAAAATGTAATAATGAAGAAGTATAGAAAAATGTATTTAAATATAAAAAATGTGTAAAGGAGTCTAGTTATACTTATAATCTTATTTAGTTATTAATCTTAAGCATATTATAATTGAAAGTACATTAGAAAAATACAATCTATTGTGTGATATACGCAGTTAATTAAACATATGGACGTAGGTAGATTAAAAATTAATTCAAAGTTAATCACTAATCAAAACATAGGAGGAATTAGAAAATATTTAAATGTTGACTAATTTTTTAGAATTCCATTTATTTGCATTGGCCATTGACCTATTTGCAATTTTGCATAATACAATAATACGTATTATAATATTAATATTTTATTGTACCAAAATTATTGGACACAATAATATTATTATAGTAAAAGGTGTTGTAGAGTAATTTAATTTCTTGTATGTGGTCATACTAATCTGAACACAATGGAATTATTAGTAAATCTGAAAGTGCATCATCATGTTTTTGTAGATAATATTTATTAATTTATTATCAAATATCAATTATTATTATTTTATTACCTGACCCAACCTGACCTATATTTATTAACGAAAATGTCAAATAAATGTACAAAATAAAAACGCATATATAAAGTAATATAATATAATTATTATTATTATTTTATTATTTTATTAGGTATTCGCTATCCGTCGTTACTGTAATTTTATTATTTTATATCACGTTCAGAAACAATAGATTTACTATTTATTCGCATTTGAGAATTATACTTTAAGAGGAAACGTTTGGTTAATGGAAGACGATTTGGCGTCCGGCTCGACCGGAATGATGAATATTGCTGCTTCGATTCAAGACGCATCAATGAATAGCAGTTCGCTGGTGGATTATTCGCCGAATGATGATGACGATTTAGATGCCACTCGCGATACGTTGACTGACGGTTTAATTAGTCGCCTTTTCAGACCTTGTATAAATAGACTGGAACAATCCGTCCAATGCACCAGGTAACATACGATAATTTCATTTTTTAAATGTTATTGTATTACATAAACTAATAAATAATAATTTGTATTATGGTATTATCCAAACTTTTATTATTCAGACTAAGTCAAATTGAACTGAAATATCAGCTTGATATGATAACTACCGAACTCAAAAGACTGTCACTGGTGCAGCACGAATATTTATTAACTCCACTGCCTTCGTCACAATCAACTAGCGTTGACAGCATGACCATTTCACCTACTATTAGTCTCAAGGCTAAAGAATCCATAAGTACATTACTTGATAGATATGCAAGTCGATTGAGTGGTGCGTGTACAAAAATTTCTGTAGTGGGAAACATACTCGAGTCTACACAGGTAACATATTTATTCTCATTATATTATTATATCATTTTTTAAAAAATAAAATATAGTAATATAATAATATAAGTATACATCAGTAATTTTGAAAAGTTAATGTATGATTGTTTTATATGACTAAATTTATTTTCTTGGGAGGGTGTCATAAGTGAACATTTTACATTTTTTTAGATACTATGACAAAAAAGCCCAAGAATGCTTATTTTAAATTCTGGAAGTATTTTATATTTATAGTTTTTACATTTTACCAATGGTTAAAGATTATATAAGTAATATATTATATATTATATTATTATTTTATTTATTATTATGGTTTAAGATTTCTTTATTTTTATATAACTATTAATATAATAATTATGTTTATATAGGCACGTCTTCAAACACTTTCACATCGAATCAATCGTGAATACAATAATAGACGTTCTCTATTAGAACCCACCACTACTGGTATGGCCAAAGAAGATCCAGGATCAGAAGATTACCTCAATAATAAAGTTAATAATGTAACAGATGTAAATTCTGATGAAATGTTACATAAAGATGTCATAGATGAAAACTTTAAAAAACTGTGATCTTACTCAAATGATTAATCAATATAATATTATTTAATTATATAATTTCTAATATCATCTTTTATATTTTAATAGTTATAAAATATTATTGCATTATATAAGTTGAATATTAAAATATCAATATTTTTATTTGTTTAATTATGAATTTACAAAATTTGTAATAAAAAACATACCTCTATGCAGGGCCGGCGTTACATTTTGCAAAGCCCGGGACAAAATTGGTAAATTATATACATTACTCCTTATATAGATATAATAGGTATTAGGAAAACATAATAATAATTATGTAGGTAATTATAATATATAATTTTTAAATATTATAAGAGCGCGGGGCTTTGGTCAAGAGCCCCGCTTGTCCACCCCTAACGTCGGCCCTGCCTTTATGTAATATGTATTACTATTATTTAAAAAATTCAAACTCATAAATTACATTTACTTAAATAATAATAATAAAAAAAAATACTTAAATATTATAATTTTATTATATATGCATTAGTGTTATATTTTCTTTCTCATTCACATAATCATCATATTTTTCTTCCAAATTAGATTTTTCTAATTTTAACGTTGATAGTTCATCGTTGACATGTTTTAGTTTTGTTTTAAGTTCTTTTTTTAATTTATTTTTACTTAAATTATGTTGAAATTTTAAATCATTATTTTTGCTTTCTAAATCTGTTATTAAGGTTGTTTTATCTTGTATTGATCTTAATGCGGTTTTCAAATCTTGATTTATATTTTGATTAATTTTTTTAATTTGCTTGAAATTCCGAGTAATTTTATTTAATTTTTTTAATAAAATTTTATTTTCATCTTCTTTTTCTTTTATTTTATCATTAAAAGTAATTTCTAAACAAGATTTAGACCTAACTAGCTGTTCTTTGATTTGCATTAAATTTGTATTACAAGTCTCAATTTGTTTATCTTTGACCGCTATTGATTTATTAAATTGTGTTTTCATATCTTCTAAATTAATGGATATTGAATAAAGTTGTTGCTTAAGAATTACGTCTAAAGCTTCTTTATTATTAACTAATTTTTTTTCTTTTATATCCTGTAATTCTTTAGTAGTAATATGTAATTCCTGTTTCAATTTATCATTATTATATTTTGCTATAGAATTTAATTCTATTAAATTATTATAATTTTGTTGCAGTTGTACAATTTCTTGATTTTTATTTTCTAGAATACATTTTAATTCCTATTTAAGTTTATCTTCAATTTGAATATGATTTTTTAAAGTTACTTGCATATCTTGTTCTTTTTTATCAATTCTTGTTTTATATTTTCATTCAATTGGTCAATCATTTCTTGATTCAGTTCTAATTTTTTATTTTTTTCTTCAATTATTTTTTTTAAATTTTCAGTGGTTGTATGTTGGGAATCCAATCACCCTTAATATATCTTATAAGTCTATTTCGAAGGTCAGTTAAATTTCCGTTAATATTTAATTTTCTTTTTATTAATTCTTCCCTATCAGTGTTTAGGTTAGCAGTATAGACCCATGTAGTGCGTGTTTGTTTAATAGTATTTTCAGAATCCTCATTGTCAACTGTGTTTATGTTGTTGGTATTATCCATAAAAATGTGCGTTTAAATATTTATATTGATTAAATTATTATTTGTATGTAATTTTATTCATAATATATTATATTCTGTTTATGATATTTATGAGAGGTGGGTGATTTGTGATAATTAATAACAATAAGCTTGTAATTATATCTAAAATTTATGTTAGTAAGCAAGCGTTTGTGTCTTTAATTATTATATTTACGTATTATATAATTATAATATATAATATATATAATAGTATAGTATATAATTATATTTATCTTATATTTTTGTATTTTAAATGTATTTATGTACGTAAATATATAAATAAATTATATTTTTTTATTTAAGTATTATTTTATATCTGCTTTATAAATACGTATTTGTTCTCATATATATCTTGTATAGCTCTTAGTATCAAAAATTGAAACTGGCCCCACATTGGGCGCCACTTTGTAATAACACGAAAATATAAAAAAATAAAAGAAAGGGGAAAGAATGGTAGTACCTATATGGTATTTAATGGTATGAGTGAGTTAGTTGGTTGAGGGAATAGTGTTATAGTACCTATATATATATATATATATATTAGTTACTTAACCTTTTGTCTAAAGTAGGAATTTATATTATGATTTTTTATTTATCTTTAATAAATGATTATTTTTGTGTTCTACCAAAAAATATTGTAACCACTATATGAGTATAATATAGTAGGTATTGTAATTATTGCAGCTTTTTGTTTTTTATTTATTTATTATTATTTTTTTTTTATATTTTATTTTTTACAGTGTACAACAATTATTTTAATATTTAAAATATCACCACCATAATATGTGACTTAAATCTGTGAATTAATTAGTATTTTGAAACTTGATTGATAAATTTTTGTATGTTTTTTATGTATTGCAATAAAAGTTTTATTGTTCTAATAAATGTAACATAGTGTATGGATGTATGTATATTATATTGTGAAATTGTAATATATATCTATAACAAATTGATATATGTAAAAAAAAAAAAAAAAAAAAAAAAAATAGAAAATTTAAAATTTATAAAATTGTAATTATTTATTCTTTCTTTGTATATTAAATCCTGTAATAATTTTGTCATTAATACTATTAATAGGAATTTATAATAATATTTATTATTTATCTTTAATAAATGATTACTTATTGTGTTTTACCAAAAAACATAGTAACCACTATAAATAATATTTTAATTATTGCAGTTTTATTTATTTTATTTTTTTCATACCATTACAGTGTACATTCAAACAATTTTTGTAATTTATAATAAAAGCACCACCATCATGTATTCATATGTGACTTATACTGTGCTGAAGAAAATGTGTTATAACAAATAAATAATATTTTTATTCATTTTTCATATAGAAATAGCAGCGTATGTATAATGGACATCAACAAATCGTTTGGAAGCATTTATATTAAAAAACCAATAGAATTAGAGAAAAATAAATAATATATAATTTCTATTTTTCATTATAACTATAGGTATTTATTTATATGTTACTCTTAACCTTTTGTCTAAAGTAGGAATTTATATTAAGATTTGTTATTTATCTTTAATAAATGATTACTAGGGCTAGGATTTTAATGCCCTTAAAAAAATGCAAAAATGACTTAAAAAACTCAAAAAATGCATTAAAATTATATTTATTATAGCTTAAAAATTGGAAAAATTTTTATAATTATATTACATTGTGTATTTTTTTGGTTTTTTTTTTTTTTTTTTATAATAGTACGCTGTTACTTGTACAGTTCTGTTTTACTTCTGGTTTATTAATCATTCACTCTAAAATTTAAAAAAAAAAAAAAAAATGTTTATATTTTAACTTGTTTTTGCTGGTTTTTATTACTAACCTGTACAATAATACATAATAGATTAATAGGTATATAATGGCTATAATTTTCGGGGAAAAACCTAGCTATGATAAAAAAATTTTTGACGATACTATAAAAAAGTATACCTATTATATATTTTGAATATATAATTTAATATTCGTCCCGTCGGTAGTTTGCGAAAGTCTATTGTGATTCGCAACAACTTTCGTTCATTTTATGAAGAAATTGTGAAAAATGCTCTAAAAACTAATAAAATGCACTAAAAACATCAAAAAATGCAAAAAAAAAAAAAAAAATTACTTTAAAATAATCAATATCACCCAAAACACATTTTATACATATGGACCAACGTTACAAAACACCAGAAAAAAAGATGCATTTGCATCAAAATCCCAGCCCTAATGATTACATATGCGTTTTAACAAAAAATAATAGTAACCTCTATCTAAAATATTGTAATTATTGTAGTTTTTAATTTTTTTTTTTTTAGATTCTGAGAGTAGTGAAGAATGTATTGGTTTTACAATGACGTGTGATTTTTTTTTTTTTTTTTTTTATGTATGAAAACAAAATTACGACCCGAAATAATTTCTCAAAATTGACCCTAAGCGGTAGAAAAAACGACGAAAAAATGAAAAAAACGGCATTTTTCACGAAAACTGAAATTTCGACGAATTCGATTTTAATATTTCACTATAACTCAAGCAATTTTTAAGTTAGAGACTTGAAAGATTTTTTGGGTGTTCACATACCTATTATATATATGTGGTAAAATTTTGGAACCGTTATGTTTATTTTTCTACAAAATATTGGACTTTGAATATTTCGTAAAATTCTCGTTTTTACGTATATAATGTTTGATAAAATTGGCAATTTTTGGTATTAGGGTCTGAAAATTTTACTGAAGTCGTATTCTCGTGTTATTCATATGACCGCGTATTGGATTTGCCTAAAATCGTAACGAGTAATAAAATATAAATACGTATGTTATGACATCACGTTAGGACTATTTTATAAAATTATATAGACGCGAAATCGATCGTTTTTTTTTTTTTCCTACTCTAAATGGTTTTGTTGTACAAACATACACGAGACAAGATCGAAGGCGGGCGGCGGATATTGCTGCGAGTTCGAGATACGAGCGTCGGAGGCGGCATTGCTTTGTCGCGCGCGTCGAAGAAAAAGAGGATTATAAAATGTAATAATATGTTACACGATAATAATGGCGGACGTCTCGAAGGAAAGACGTCGATTTGTGTGCGAGTTCGCGATATGTGATGGTCTCTATTATATTTATACGTATGTACTTTTATATTATATAACATAACTTATACTCACGGTTCTCGTTTTCTTTTTCTTTTTTTTTGCCCAAAATCGTATATCGCTCTTATTCGTCTCGCTCTCAAAACTAAAATAATATTAATAATAATAATTCTTAAATTTTTACCGAAGTGAAAAATACATTTTAAAACGTTATTAATTTCAATTTAAATGCAATTAATATTGACTACTTACATTTTAAATTTTATAGGTAAAGAAGAGTATTGGCTAAAAATAATAAATGCTAATATTTACTCGCGGTATTAACATAATTTTAATTTTTTTATTGTAACTACTTCGTAATCGTTAAAAAATATAAATCCATATTTTTTCTGCTTTTGATTTGAGTTTCTGCGTTTCTGCAGAATTGTTTATTTTAATTTCAATTTTCAATTGTGGTGTTTTAACGTTCTTCACTCCATGTCCATGTATACCTCGTATTACCTCTATACTATGACACATGTCAGAAAACTAATTCTAGACCCGGGACGTGTGTACTTAAATTCAAACATAACGTTAAACGTTGATCATCATTCAGACCACAATATTATAGTGGCGGATTTCGAAGAAAATATTAAAAAAATTAAAACATCTTGAAAATATTTACTTTTCAACACGCGTTTAATTAATAAATTATTAGGTAACAATGCGCAGTTACGAATGCGCATTTAATACATTTAAAAAATAGATATTGATACGAATACCTAATAATATTTTATATTAGATTCCGTCGGACCAATATTGGACATCAGTACATCACTGATTGTTTTATATTATATACAAATTATACAAATATTTTATATAAAGACTGATAATATTATGACGTAAAATTTCGATTTTGCGAATTCGTTTTATTTTTCATATTATTATATTAGCGACGTGATACACATTATAATATTGTGATACGAAAAATATTATTGGTATTGCGACGGTCGTTGCAGTTTCCGTTCGGATACGATTGCAATTTTATGCACTCTGACATCGTATTCGATTTATATTATTATTATTATTATTTGTATGCATATTAAAAAAAAAAAACTAAAAAAAAAAACCGACTTTTGCCTCCGTCTTTACGACTCATAATAATAATAATAATAATAATAATAATAATAATAATAATAATAATAATAATAAATTAATAATAATAATAATAATAATAATAATAATAATAATATATTGTATCACACGATACGGGCGGCGACCCGTGAAATTGACTCGCGTGCCGCCCTTTTCGATAATAAGCTAATAGTATTATAATAATGTTATTATTACACGAGTTGGGCATACGTCACGACGATAAAGATAATAATATTATGTTTTGCGTACTATTTGCGAGCTGTACACCGACACGACTTTCGGCATGATATAGGTATAATAATATCAAATAGTGTAACGCATTAATATCCCCCGCAGCGGATCTCCACTTCTCAAGTAAAGGTTGACATCATTTATTTCTTTTTCGAAAAGTATAAAAATAATAACCATATACTTTAGTACAAAATCATATAATTATTTAGATTTTTTTTTCTAAAGTATAATATGCCGAACAATATATTATATTCACACGAACAGACATATTTTATTATAATATCTGCAGACATCTCCTCGTGTGATCGTATTATTGTATGCCCGTGTTTGTATATTTAACGTATTTTTTATTCTTTATTATGATAAATTATAAAAAAAACACCGTTTTAATAATCATTCTTCGTCTATTATTACGAATACATAATATTATACTATTATATTATTAGTGTTATTTTAGGTAGGTATGTGTTGTAAATCTTTACTTACAATATTGGGCCGTTTTATTATAATTATTTTTACCACAATTTGTTAAAAAAAAAAAAAACCCGAGAATAATAACAAATATTATATTCAGTCAATTTAATTGACTTTTTATAGCTTTTATACAACGATATTTTCACGAGTATATTTTATATTATCTGATGACGGCTGATATTTTGTTCTGAATTTTGTTTGTACAATAAACATTACATCGTTCTTTTAAAAAATGTTATCTTGCTCCAAGTGAATAGGTGATACTATAGTACAGTAGTATATTATATGATTAATGTCATTTTTTCCCCATTTTTAATATACAAATGTTTGTTTTTTATATAAAATGATATATACCTTCATGAAATTTTAAAACGCTGTGATTATAATCATTAATTGTCTTAATATTATAGTCAAGTCATTATTATACTATTTAGTCGATAATCGTGTTTATACTAAAAATCAACGATTTAGAATGAATAAATTTAAAAATATTACAAAACCCTTTTAAATGTTTAATATAATATAATAATATTATGCATTTTCTATATAACGTAAAAACACGAAAACAATAATTTAACTAAGAAAACAACGAAAACAATACGTATATGAGCATCAATGTATAATAATAACGCGAACAATAACATTTCGGATACTTATTTAAAATTGGTTAATAAAATAATAAATAATAATAATTATGTACATCGTATAAGTATTATAATATTATAATTTTTCATTTATATAAATATTAAAATTTAAATACGTATATAAATAATGTAACTTATTTGATAAGGTATACATATAGTGTCAGGTGGAGTGCTCCTCCTCCGACCAGTACAACAACAACAACAAAAATAATAATAATAATAATAATAATAATAATAATAATAATAATAATAA
>JAIUCT010000011.1:5245445-5263773 GCA_021307375.1 Tetraneura akinire
AATAATAATAATAATAATAATAATAATAATAATAATAATAATAATAAAATAATAATAATAATATGCGAATCGAGCGCGCGTCGTGAGAGAGACGGGAATTTTTTAAAGCTCTTCCACTCCTCGTCATAATATTATACCCTTTTTGTATTATATTTATGCGTATAGATATTATAATGGCAGCGAATAGGAATAAAATGTCATAAGCGCTCGATATTTCTCGATATAATGTAACAGCAACAACATTACATTATTGTAGTACCATATTATAGACCGGGTATGTGGTTATTATTATTATTATTATTATTATTATTACGTGTGGTTATATAATAACGAAAAACGTATTCCACTATATGTACATAATAATATAATAATATACTTTACGCTGTTTATGCCGACGATAAACGTTAAACTCGTATTGACTATAACATAATGTTTATACTTCATATATAGGCGTGTATATTATTATAATCATATTATATACTGTGATTCGAAAAATCTAAGAAATAAAAAAATAAAAAAAATCAATAAATAATATTGCGCGCATTTTTAGATTTCCATTAACTGTATACTTAAAACTTAAAGGCTCAACTGTCCATATTATACTACTAATCGTGAATTTTTATTTTGTCTTCCAAGTTGTATACCTATTCGAAATATAAATACGACTTTTAACTAGCGACGTGATGTATTCCAGAATCGTATAATATTATAAAAAAATATTGTCGATCGATTCTCCATTGAGAACTCAATTCGACTACACTCGTTATACTTCTACATACAGTCTGGTTGGAAAAAATCAGAGATGACTGAAAGTCAAATATAAACTATCTCGGTCGGTCGTCGTAAAAGTTTTTTATACATTTTTTAATTTTTTTTTTTTTTTTTTTTTATGTAGATAGTGCCGTATTTTTCATGGCGAAACTATATGAGCCCGTCATTTACTTTTCATCCGAGACTTTGGAGATGACGCGTCCTACCCTCGCCTTCCTCTTGAAAACAGTTCCGCTCTCTGTTATTTATAGTATTCGTACAATATTATATGCGCGGCTTATATACAACCTCTTTTATATATAGGCATAATATATATTATTATAACCGCGGTCGGTCTAAAAGATCATAATATGCGTTTCATTATAGGTTCGCTGACTTCACTTTTCCCGCCGAAATAATGAGACGTGTGACGCGTATGAAACGTGATGGCGACGCATAAAAAATATTTTAAAATCGTTACCAGTTGAATTTTATGATTAATTTGTGGTTAACCAGTTGGATTACCTTACTTTACAGTTTTACACCTATTTTTTAT
The DNA here is from genome assembly GCA_021307375.1 of Tetraneura akinire. Taxonomy (NCBI): domain Eukaryota; kingdom Metazoa; phylum Arthropoda; class Insecta; order Hemiptera; family Aphididae; genus Tetraneura; species Tetraneura akinire. The sequence goes on from JAIUCT010000011.1 coordinate 5,246,752, forward strand.
ATTATAAACTACATAATATATAATACTCGTATTATATATACTCGTATTATATATCGTAAATAAACATAATATTATGTACCATACATTTAGTGGAGTTTTTTTTTTTAAAAATTCTGAATTAGGTATCATATTTTTATATTATAACAGTCAGTTATAAATTTTTGAAAAATTTATATTTATACCTACTTAATATCATTATTTTTCATTTTTCAACAGTTAGATTTTTTTCTGACACGATAGAAATTATTTTTAATTCATTTTAGAAAAATATAAAATAAATTATCCATCCAATGTAAACACGTTATTCGCGGTATATAAACATAATATACCGTAGGTATACACACAACCATTATCAAGTTACAAAATAACTAACCTCGGCACGGTTTTCGAACGGAAAAAATCAGCCGTTGTCCTACCGCCGTAAACATCATTTTCCAGTCCACTATCGATGCCGCCGTTGTGTGTATTTACCGCTGATTCTGTAGAATGTATCTGTAAAAAAAAAAAAAAAAAAAATAAAATAAAATCATATGTTATCGTAGAATTTTACTAGATAAATAATTATTATAATATGATATAATTTATATCCATATGGAATTTCTATACGAATGGAATTCACAAATCCGACGGAATGATTAAAATGAACGGTCATAAAAAATTAATTTTCGTCGTAAACGACGACAGCGTTGTGTACGTTTGGCAGTTTTATAAACATTAACAAATTTAGACGTTAAAATATAAAAGAAGCATCACACATTACACGTCGCATAAGTAATTTATAAGTTAACAGTTTATTTTTTAAATAAACAAACGTTTTAGTGTAATAGAAAGTAAAAAAAAAACAAAAACAAAAAACAAATCGAATTTATATTTTTATTCAAAACAACGTTCGAACTTAAACTAACTTAATCATACCTAGGTTAAAAACTTCTAATTTTTAATTTTAAATTTTTAAATAAAACACAGGTTAAACGTGAAATAATCTATAATTGTTACTCCTGATGATCGTTTAAGTTAATCTATTATTGTATCTTTTTAAAGTATTTTGTTAAACGAATAATATATGTAATGTAATATTATTATATAGGTAATAAAGTGTGCTGTTGTACTATTGCTTTTCAGCAATACATTTTTCGTTGTTACAGATCTGGTTGTTTGCTCAACATAATCTACAGTTGTGTTTATCGAATACTATAATAATTGTATCCATTTAGAATTATTATTGATATAATTTATATTTGATTAGAAAATACATAAATGATTATTAATATGATGTCATTGGTAAACACAATTGTACACGTAGATTGTATTGAGCAAGCACTCCTTACAGATATGATATAGGTACTCGTATTATAAGCATCATTATTTACCTCTGCTCTGCCTAACGGTATCTGGTTCTTTACTAGATATTACTTATAATTGCCTCATTACTACTCATTTATTGCCGAACATATTGCATATTGAGTTAGATATACTTGTGTACCCTTACCTTGGATATTAATAAATTCCTAAAAAACTTACTTTGTGGTAAAATCACTGTTTTACATAATTCATTTTTAATCTATGGAGAGTAGTAGTAATATGTCCTATATATAAAAAAATTGTTCAAAAGACAGTCATAATTATAGGGGTATATCAATAATACTCAATGCAGCATATAAAATATTATTTTAAATAGACTAAAATCATATTATGTGAAAGAAATAGTAGGTGAATACCACGGTGGCTTTAAATCTAAAACATCCACAGTTGATCATGTGCTTATGCTAAGACAATTAATAGAAAAACATTCCAAGTATAATAATTAATTAGGGCTAGGATTTTAATTTCCATAAAAATCTAATAGCAAATGGTACAGTGGTGGTTTTCCCTGGAAGGTCAGGGAGAAAAAAGTGTTTATACTAGCATTAGATATATCATTTATATTAAAAAAAAAAATTGAAAATTTGAAACTTTAAAAAATAAAAAAATAATAAAAAATAATTTCTATAAACTATAGGTTAATATATTAAAAAATTTAAATAAATTTTTTTTTGTAATCATAGTAGCAGGGGTTAAAGTGAGGGGGGACGCAAGGGGACTCAGTCCTCCTACCTCTGAGGGCACAAAAAAAGCGTCCCCTTTAATCAACTACTTAAAAAGGTTCGCTGGAACGCTCAATAACAAAGTAATAAAGTGATAATTATTTGTTTTATTATTTATATGCACCCATTTAGAAAAATCTTGATTTTCGATAAGTTTTCTAAACACAATAATATATAAAGACGTATTATATTTTGTTGTAAGGTTCTATCACACTATCGGTTAAGTTATATGTACTATGTAGGACTTATATTATTCTTTAATGTGTTGCAATTGTGTTAATTTATGATTTTTACATTTTATAAAAAAACATGGAACGCTCAAAATGTCTATGGTATTTGAGTCCCTCCTGCACATCCTTCCCACTTGAAGCCCTGCATAGTAGTCATGTATACCAAGGGTTCAGCCCATTTAATAAAATAAAATAAAATAATATAAAATAGAATAATACTTATTATTGATTTATATCGTTACTGTCGCTATGGGTTAATTAGTATGATAATTAATAATAATAATTAATGGATCGTTAATAGTGGATTAATATAAGTGGATTAATAGATCACGATGATCGTGATATTGCTGCTCTATGAAACGAATAATGATGAATTGATGACAAACTTTGATTTTATCGAACGAAAAATCTATATCCGCACCTCATACCATGTCCTGGTATATTAGTTAGCTGGTTGCTTGCTCAACACAATCTACAATTGTGTTCATCGACGACTACGACACTACAGCAATGACATATCTGATATCTCACATAATACAAACATATTGCTTATGTACTAATTGAAAAAGTGGCAATAAAATTAAGTATTATTAATAAGTATTATGAAACGTAGAAATGTACAATGTAACGTACAGAATTATTATATTCATTCACAAGTGTATATCACATAATTATGAGCAATTGATGATGGTTGCAACTTTTGATTAGAAAAACATAAATGATTAATTAATATGATGTCATCGGTAAACACAATTGTAGATTGTGTTGAGCAAGCATTATTATTTGTCTATAGTTAACGTGGCCATACGTCAATCTTCGGGCGGAAGGTGGAATCTGTCCATTTTCGAGATTTATCGAATAATATAATAATTATATCAACTAATCATTATTACTGATATAATTTATATTTGATTAGAAAATACATAAATGATCATTAATATGATGTCATCGGTAAACACAATTGTGGATTGTGTTGAGCAAGCATTATCATTTTTGTCTATTTTTAACGTGGCCATACGTCAATCTTCGAACGGAAGACGGAAAGCAGAAGACGGAAGATGGAACCGGCCCGTTTCCGAGATTTGTAACTCACCTATTATTGTAATATAATATTATTATAGAATAAAGTGCGCTTTTGCTGTTCGGCAATGAATTTTCCATTGTTACAGATCTGGTTACAGGTATGGGTTCAGGTATGGGTTCAGGTATGGGTTCAGATCTGGTTACAGCTTACAGATCTGATTACTCATTATTACTGATATAATTTATATTTGATTAGAAAATACATAAATGATTATTAATATACCTAACTGTCTATGCCCAACGTGGCCATACGTCAATCGTCGTGCGGAAGGCGGAACCTGCATGAAAACTATCTATGGATCCGTTAGAACGTCGTCTACAACGCTGGGTACCAAGTGTCGCTTACGACAAAAGTGTCCTCGCTAAATTTGTACCTCGCTATGAATAAAACGAATTAACGTCACGTTACTTATGGCCCATATATTCTGTCTGTCTGCCACATGGACTTGGTAGCTGGTTACTTGCTTAACACAATTTTAATTGTGTTCACCGACGACTACGACACTACATGAATGACATATCTCACGATTCAAACATATTGCTTATGTACTATTGTATTAATTGGAAAGTTGGCAATATTATTATAATATGATTTAACACAATGTAACGTACATCACATTTCATAATGCAAACACAAGTATAAATATTTATACTTGTGTTTGCATTATGAAATGTGATACTGTACGTTACATTGTGTTAAATCATATTATAATAATATTGCCAACTTTCCAATTAATACAATAGTACATAAGCAATATGTTTGAATCGTGAGATATGTCATTCATGTAGTGTCGTAGTCGTCGGTGAACACAATTAAAATTGTGTTAAGCAAGTAACCAGCTACCAAGTCCATGTGGCAGACAGACAGAATATATGGGCCATAAGTAACGTGACGTTAATTCGTTTTATTCATAGCGAGGTACAAATCTCGGAAACGGGCCGGGCCGGTTCAGCCTTTTGACAGAAGATTGAATATATAAATAGCAATAGTATACTTTATTATATAGGTAAAAATATTACATCACAATAATAGGTGAGTTACAAATCTCGGAGACGGGCCGATTCCGCTTTCCGCTTTCCGCCTTTCAAATTCCGCCCACAGATTAACGTATAGAATGTCACGTTAGGCATAAACAAATGATAGTGCTTGCTCAACACAATCTACAATTGTGTTTACCGATGACATCATGACATCATATTAATGATCATTTATGTATTTTCTAATCAAATATAAATTATATCAGTAGGTAATAATCAATGATAACTTGATACAATTATTATATTATTCGATTAATCTCGGAAACGAACCGGTTCCGCTTACCGCCCGAAGATTGACGTATGGCCACGTTAAACATAGACAAATGATAATGCTTGCTCAACACAATCTACAATTGTGTTTACCGATGACATCATATTAATAATCATTTATGTATTTCTAATCAAATATAAATTATATCAGTAATAATGTTATGTTGCAACCATCATCAATTTCTCTTATGTGATATATACTTGTGAATTAATTTAGTAATTCTGTACGTTACATTGTACATTTCTACGTTGCATAATACTTTAATTATATTGCCACTTTTTCAATTTGTACATAAGCAATATGGTTGTATTATGTGAGATTTCTCATTGCTGTAGTGTCGTAGTCGTCGGTGAACACAATTGTAGATTGTGTTGAGCAAGCAACCAGCTACTAAGTCCATTGTGACAGAGTATGTAATGCGGGGCATAGGTTAGTTTATAGTAAATTTTTAAGGCTGTAGTCAAATAGTATGTTAAAAGAATTTTATGAATTACAATTCGTCGGTTAAAAGGCTATTTGCTGTAAGCGACACTTTTGTCGTAAGCGACACTTGGTACCCAGCGTTGTAGACGACGTTCTAACGGATCCATAGATAGTTTTCATGCAGCGATATCATTATTTTATAACGTGTTATCAATAATCAAACTTTATGCTGTAAGCGACAGGTGTGAAAAAAGTGCTGTGTAAGCGACAAAATTTGATTTAAGTGACATTCGTATTTATTGAATGAGCAGTAAACGACATAATAATTTTGTATTAAGCGCCCAAATAATGATGTATACGCCATATTGTCGCTTACAACAGTTTAATTTGTCGCCTACAGCATTTTTGTTGTATAAACAAATGCGTCGTAAGTAATAGATAAGAAAAAAAATGCGGTAAGCGACATCGATTTTTAGGTTAGTTCAATTTGATCATAATAATCATAGATAATGTAAGACAGCTGTATATTTTGGAGGTAGTATAATATAACGATTAAAACTGGCAAATAATTTATGATAATAAATAATAATTATTATATTGATGATAATAATAAAGTAATCATTAAATTTGTTGAAGAGAACGTGGATGGTGGATCACATAAGATAATATTTTATTATTACCTATTAGTGTTTGTGTCATTTTATGACGTGTGTATATTGTGTCGTTTAATACATGTTTCGATGGCGCTTGAAGCATTTTATTAGTAAATAACGTAAGCGACAAAAGTACAAGTAAGCAAATTAAAATGTAGTAAACGCCAAAAATAAAATTTAGGTATTTATTAAAAAATCAAAAAGTTATATTACTCTATGGAATTAAATTTATCTTAAAGATAAATATAATACGTATATGTAAAAAAAAAATTTGATAGACTCGACTTTGATAGAACTATAAAACAACAAAAAAGTTTGTGAAAAAGTTAAGAATTTTATTGTATACCGTATACCACATAAAATTATAACAAATATTATTGTATAACATTATTAATTAAATGGCTGATCGAAATTTAATTTTTATTCTAAGATTTTTGTTATCGCTTACATCATTAAATTGATATTTATTATTATGAGTCCCAGTTATATTGATAAATTGGGATAATACGTTAATATGAATAGAATATTTTTAATCAAGTGTATGCTTTCATGGAAAAGTTAATCAAATCACCGACTATTTGATAGACCCGTACAATATTAATTGTACCTATAATTTTAGTAATTTAATTCACATTTTCAAAAAGTTTAAAAAATCATAAGAAATAAATAACCAAACTTTAAGAAGATATTTTAATACCATAATTTTTCTAAAAATCCGGTCTACAAAATGGCTATTTTGATTTTTTTTTAAAATGGTAAAATTGAATTTTAAATTTTCTAATTTAAGTTTCCCAAGTACAAAAAAATATTTGAAATCGACAGTATTGTAGCGCAAGGGCTCAGTATTTATTTGAAAAAAAAAAGTTAAAAAAATCAATAGAAAAAAAGTTATTGCAATTGTCAGATAGACCTGTTACACCCTGTATATCATATGATACATGTCATAGCCGTAGTTGTCGATGAACACAATCGTAAAATATGTAGAACAAGCAACCAGCTAACTAATATACCCTGACGATGTATGAGGTGTGGATATAGATTTTTCGTTGAACAAAATCAAAGTTTGTCATCAATTCATCATTGTCCGTTTCATAGAGCAGCAATATCACGATCACCTTAAGATCTATTAATTATTATTATTAATTATCATACTAATTAACCCATAGCGACAGTAACGATATAAATCAATAATAAGTGTAATTCTATTTTATATTATATTCTTTGATTTTATTAAACGGGCTGAAACCTTGGTATACATAACTACTATAATTACAAAATGTTTTAATATATATTAACCTATAGTTTAATATATAAAAGTAGAATAAAATCGAGTGAAAGACATTACTTAGCATTTATCATCATTAAGTGACAACCCAAATAACAAATTAATCAGTTATTCTGAAGATTTAAACAATCATACTGAGTATCGATCTCCATAATAAGTTTCATATCATCAGTTAAGAAAGAAAATATTATAACTCTGTAGAGACTTTCAAACCCATTAACAAGGTTAGGTTATTGTTTGAATATTGTTATTAAATATACTATAGAGATTTAAAATAGTTATCATGTATACTAAAACAGTAATAACTAATAAGGGTAGGTAATATAAACACAACCAATTATAAATTTATGTGAATTAAACGTGAAATGAACAAATGATTGTTCTAAATTACATATAAGGATAGTTAAGCAAGAAGAAGGAATGGCTTTTCTAATATGTAGCAATCGGTGTTACATAAAACTATAAAAAATTAATCACGTAAAATACAAACTTTACTACTGGAGTCATTTCTTGAGCGATTGTGAGAACTACATTCCAAGAGAAGCTGAGAATAGTCTACTTAGCATCACAGACAATTTTAAGAGAGCGATTCTTTAAAAATTGTAATATATATAACACTATAGTTTTTAATTTACACTTAATCAATATGCCTCTTGTATAAAATCAAGTTTCTTTAAATATGTTTTTGCTTAGTATATAATTGTAAAGTTAACTGAAAATAGTAATACAAATTTTTAGTGTTAATGAAAATATATAGCAGAATTTCTCAAATATAAACCTAACAAACTAATAATACATATACATTTTATTTATTTATAAATTAATTATTAATACACCAAACGGCAATTAACCTGATGGTAGGAAAGAAAAATAACACACACACACACACATATATATATATATATACATAAAACAGTTGGTGAAAAACAAAAAAAGAAATATGTTTGATCATTAATTGATTTATGACAATATTATAAAATCAGATACGTTATATTGTTTTATAAATAATATTGCCACCTTTTCAATTAATACAATAATACATAATAATATGTAATATGTACTTTTAATTGCATTATATGCTATATGTGATTGCCGTAGTTGTCGTAGTCGTTGGTTAACACAATTGTAGATTGTGTTGAGCAAGCAACCAGCTAACTATTATACCAGAAGAGGTATGAAGTTCAAACATTGATCGATGGTTCGAAAAAATGAAACTATGGCACCTTCGTTTATTTTATTTGAGCAGCAATATCACGCCAGTATTATTATTATAATTTATTATGCCAATTAACCTATAGCGACAGTAATGTTAAAGTATGTTAAAGTAAGGTATGTATTTTCGATTTTGAGCGAAGCGAAAAATGTATTGCATTTAGAATTTTGTGCGTCTTTTTTATTTTACTTTTTTTTATGTCTGTACAAAATTTTTCTACTCGATATAATACTCCGATTTTCACGAATAGCATATATTTTTGATTGGAAAGTGGATGTAGTTAGTACTTTATTATAGTCATTTTTCGAATTTTACAAAATTGACTGTATGCGATAGGAAAAACGATCAAAAAATGACGAAAAAACGGCATTTTCCACGGAAACTGAAATTTCGACAAATGTTATTTCAAAAAAAACCTTTGGCTTAATTTTTGGACCTTTAAAATTTCAAAGAAACCTCGATTTAAAACTAACCAAACTTAATTAATAATCCAATCTGCAGTATACGTATTGGAAAACGAATTTTACGTGCGATTCACTAATGTAGCACAAGCCTCGTGTATATTGAGATATTGTTGAAATAGAATTTTAAAAGTTTTATATTTCAAAATATTATTATGAAAATTACGTGGAAATTAAAATTTTCCTACCTGAATAAAATGTGTATATTTATTATTAAATGTATAAGTAATAAAGTTAATTTTTGTTAAATATAAATAATATAAACTTACAGTATATATTAATTAACAATTATTAATTAATTATTGTTATTCTTTTTTATTGTGTTTAATTTACAATTTCGCGTAGTATAACGTACGAGTGTAAAAAAAAAAAAAAAAAAAAAGTTAAAAGTATACTATAAACTGTTATAATTTATTATTATCCTTTCCAATTTCATTTCGGTTGCAGTTTCTATTATCTTTCTACGATGCGATGAATCAAGACTACATTTTTATTTCTCATTCATACATACACGTAAATATATTTTGTTAATTATTTCAAATTTGAAACGTATGCAATGTATACAATATACATATTTCACGACGCCTACGTGTGATTATTACGGATTTGATTCCGTATGTTTATTATTGTTTAAGTTAGATTTAGAAGTAAAGTAAACAGCTATTACTATTATTACTTATTTTTGGTCAGCATCCAAACGTGCGTGTACAAAAACGCGCGAGTCAAAATTCAGTCGCCTCACAGCACTGAAAATATAATCCAGACATACTATAAAACTTCATGATAATATTACAATATTGTGTTATAACCCCCAAAAATCGAAATACTATATTTTAATTTTTTAACACGGTTATTATAAAATTATAATCTATTCATAAACGGAACGTCTACCTGGGTACCTTTTTACAAACGGCCAATGGCGTAATATAACACAATATGATAATAATATCATTTAAAGAGTATTTATCGATGTAAGTAAATTATTTTTTACAATTATTTTTTTAGTTTTTTATTCTTTATTTTTAGTTTATATTGTATTATTGTGTTTCATTTCGATGCATTCAAATGTGACGCACCGTATACCGATTGAACGTAATTACGTGAAATTTGTTACGCTATGCGATGGTAATAATATTATGTACATATTGCATTTCTTGTTGAAAATTTACGACCGACTGTCGGGGTACAGAGGAATTCAAATGTGTGCCACAATGGCATGATTGCATCTTTTTCTTAAATAAACTACAGACATTACGTGTTTATGTTTACTCTCGTAATTTTTTTTTTCCGCAAAACGATACCACGCGTAAATACAAACAAATTACAATGCAAAATACGAACTCATATTGTTATTTTTACAACAAATAGTTATATCTGGTGTCCCACATAATATTACTATATCTAAACTTTGAATTTACAATTTTCCGTCATTTAAATTTTTTAATACCGGCAAATTGTGCAGTCGTCTTACTACACCGAGGACAATCATCATCTTCTAAATCTAAATAACGGAATGATTCACACATCTCGAAGCCATCTCATTTAAGAACGAAATAAAAACAATTTTTATTAGAGCTATACCTATCTACAAACAAATTTACCATGTAGTCCTGCGACTTTTTTTACCGCGTCGGTGCAGTATGATATTCGTATTTCGTATATACAAATAGTTGTACTCGTAAAATGTGCATTTTCATTTACCGTCACCGTTCGATCATATTTGCGCCTTTCTGGACGTTTGCTCTAAAAATCAAACACACTCGACACTAAATATTTATGTGTAAATCAAATAATAAAGAACACAAGATAACATAAAATAACATCTCTTCATTTACGGGACTTTATTCGGTAAAGTAACAAGTAACGCGTCGTTTTAATTATAATAATTAAAAAAAAAAAAATTTTATAATCGTTCATTTATAAATTATTCCATACTTTCAAACACTCATACTCCATCTTACTATTTCTTCAATATTCATGTCTAAGTATTTTTTTTCCTATGGTTTATCGAACTATGGTTTATTGACAATAATTTATTTGGATATAAAAAAAATAACCCGTAGGTATAATAAATAATACTAAATAAGTAAATACTCATATTTTTATTCCGTATAAGGCGTAGGTAAGACTGTAAGTATTTTTTGGGGTGAAAAAAATTAATCATAAACTTACTCCAAACCTACTTGTGTTATCAATCGAAATTATGTCAATGCGATATTACGTTATTAATAAAAAATAATTATAAAAATATAATATTATACGGAAAATTAAAAAATGGATTAAAAAACCATAAATAATATTAAAATATGCAGTTAGAATTATTATTATCATTATTTCTCTTCTTCTTCTTCTTCTTACTTCTTCTTCTTCTGATTATTATTATTATTCATCGTATATGCCGCCGCAGGCTCGTGGAAAATTATGATTTGTGATAATCACAATAATAATAACAATCGCCTGGGTTATTTTGCATATAAATTGGTCTTAGTTTCGTGTCGGTTTCGGCATGTCTACGTATATTATAGTGATCACGACAGATATTATAATATAATAATATATAAAATGTGTAATAATCTTTGTCTTCCTTGTAGCTTTAGCGACGGGGTAGAATGGTGGAAAAATGAAATGAGCGCACGTCGCGCCACGTCGCGTCGTATCGTATGATAATAAATGATAAATAAAAAATAATAAATAATAATAATAATAATAATAATAATAATAATAAAACGAAGACGGAATAAGAGCGTTCAGATTTAGTATGTATATTATAACAAATAAATAATTATATTATATACCTACATTATATTTTATATGTCGCAGTGGTTAAACGGTATGCGGAAATAATATGTCAGAACGGTAGCTAAAAAAGCATTTCTTTCAACGGCTAAAAAATTATCATAATAATTATTTTGTTTTCATCATTTCGTTGAGAATTATATAAATATTATTTTTAATATTTTTTTATTATTTTCATTTTTATATACTAATATAAATTATTTTATATAACCGCGATTTATTTTATGCCTCCGGTTTGCAGTCGCTTTTAACGTTTGAATAAGAACACGTCGTAAATGCGAGTTTTATTGCGAAACATTCGGTATAAAGATACGTCATGTTAAAAAATTTACAACTGTATATGTTTTTTTTAACTTTTAATTAATACAGTTCAAATACCAAAAATGTATTTTTATTTTAATATTCTATTCTTACTTATTAACACGAAATTAATAATAATTACACGTCATGTATGAGCCTATTAGAAATCCGTTTGATAAATCAACAAAGAAGACAATATTATTTATAATAATAATAAGTTGTTAATTATTTATACTTGAAATTGGTAAAACAATTACGGTTTAATAATAAATATCGCGTTAGGTTTGGTAATACATTATACAAATTATAATATCAGACGAATTATTATAAAAATTATCTCACGTCAAATAGTTTATATTCATTAGAATTTTTTGGAATGTACGATGTTTGATAGAGAATGGTCCAAATTAATCGACGGTCAAATTTTTAAATTAATTTATATTATTATACCATTTATACCTGTACACATAATTAAAATTTATTATACTAAAACTATATGGGAAAAAATTATTATTAATTTTTTATATTCTATATTTCATAATAATAATATAATATTGTTTTTGTGAGTCACACGTTCTAGCGATCATTTATTTTAATATTAGTGTATATATTATAAAAAAAGGATTTTGGATCTGCTCCTAAAAAAATGATAGCCATCCCAGATCTCACCGATTTATCAAAAAAATAAATAAAAATGTCTACCTGCACGTCAACTTTCGTACTCATATTGAAAACGAGGATATTTCACGATGAACGTTATTCTTATTATTATGACCTAACCGGATTACCCATTAAACCATTTAGTCTGTAATGTTTTCTTCTTCAAAAATCAAAATGAATATCTTTTAAAGTATGATAATGAAATCGATCATTTTGCGATAGTTTCTGTAGTTCGCTGAGGGGATGGAGTTGTTGCGTATTTCGTCCGGATCGAATCGTATACATTTATAATAATCGGTTGAACAATATCGTTTTGTCTTTTCGTGCGTATTATTAAATCCATGTTCTTATAATTTTATAGAGTACCTACCTATACTGAGAGGGCCTCAGTTTCGTGAATTTTCTAAAAATCCAAAGTTCTTTGGTCGCATTGTGATCAACTTGTGATTAATTTGTTTTTTTTTCGCCGAAATTAAATTCACTTTTCAGTTATTAAATCATCTAGAATTATATAATATATAATACTAATATCGGTTTAATCACATAATTTTCAAAACCACTCGAATTGGATAAACGTGAAATGCGAAACGGTCAAATTAAAACCCGGCAGTTTCCTAAATCTATGTACATTTTATCGATAGGTTTAAGAGTTTTCGTTGTGTGCGATGTTTAAGTTTGGTTAGGTCGGGTATAGATGGTTGGTATAAAACTAACTATTATGTAGTTATACGTTGTCTTCGATCGTATAAAATAGTAAACCTAAGCCGCGCGCTATAGGACTTCTCACGATTTATTTTATTATATTGATAACAAGCATAAAATTTTATAAATTTATAATATTAACATATACACGTGTACAAACCTGATCGGCTCGTCTTGTATCGAAACGATTGTAAACGATCGATTTTTGTATATTTGTGTATCACGAATTATAATAATATTATTATCATATTATATTCGTCTTGTCATATTGATATGAAACGCACACGGACACGACACGTCGAAACCAACGGACCAATAAACCGCCTTTGTCGTCATAATAATTATGACCCGTTGGCGGCACGCGCGGCCGACGTCGGCGTCTCGCGCAAGTAACGTACACGCGGCGGCCGTTATTTTAAGACGTCCCGTCCGCGATATCGCGTCATGACCGCAACCGTTCTATTTTTATTCTCCTTGTCGAGCGTTACCGCGGTGCAGAACCCCGCGACTCGTCTTGACCGCCGTTCGGCGTATCTATGTAGGTTTAATAATATACATAATAATATAATGTCCATGTATATAATACCGCTTACCGTTCGTATATTATAATAATATAGCGTTGTTTTTCTATTCGATAACAATAAATCATATTAAAATAATACATTATATGTGACGAGTCGGATTTGACGGCCACGAGGGAGATGGCGGACATTGTAATGTCGAAGCGCCAAAATTAAAAAAAAAAAATAATAATATAAAATCCTATTAATAAGACGTAGGTTACATTGGTTGCGAGTCACGATTAACCGCTCGCATACGGTTATAACCGCTGGAAGGAACGAACTGCGGACATTTTATTATAATTTCTAGGTACATTCTGATCGTTAGAAATCCAATTTTCTTGTCAGAAAATGTAAACGTGCTACTTCGACGCATTTTTTCCACCTTTCACACCAATTATTTATTTTGTTCTCATAACGGTCATTTAGTAAATTTTCGAACGTTTATATATTATGTTTTAAGAATTTTTTAAAATAATTTTAACACACATTTTTAATCCCACTCTCCAATTATACAAATATTTTAAATATTTATAATATATATGAATGTTATTGTCGCGCGCAAACGTGAAATCTAAATTTTATTACTAATATAATAATACGAGTATGTTTGGTCCATGATTAATTCGATTGATAAATAACGCGGTTCTTAAATACGTTTAATGAATATTCATATTCGTAATAAAAATAAAATACGATGTGATATACAGCTGATATTTTCAACTATGTGTCTATGCATACGATATGTGAATACCCAATAAAATTTTCACGTCTCTAACTTCGAAATTGCCCGAGGTATCGTGAAATATTAAAATCGAATTCGTCGAAATTTCAGTTTTTGTGAAAAATGCCGTTCTTCGACATTTTTTCATAATATTTTCACTGAATTTTTTCTAAAATTTAAATTAATAATAATTATTACATAAAGTACGAAAAAAATTTAGCTCAAGTTAATCCTTGATGATTATACTACTATAGTGTACAATAGTGTTTATATAACTTATAAGTTCTAATCTAACCTCAGATAATTATAGATCCAAATGCGATGTAAAACATTTTCAAATAATACGTAGTCCATATGTTCTATAGTTATGTTTTATGTAGGAGAAAGAAAAAAATGTTTCTATAGTATATATAAACGTGTACCAAATTAAGTTGTTCGCAAGATATTAAAATTTTCAATAATCGCTTGTACCTACCTACTTATTGCGAAAACTTTGTGTCTTAAGATTTTATAATTTGCTGACAGTAACAAAATAACGCAACTTTGGCGTTTAGCTAATTATAACGAAATATATGTGCGAGTTAGATTGAGTGGCAGTTAAAGACAAAACGTGACAGAATTATTTTGGCAGTACGATATTGAAATGTGCATGACAGCGGTGATGTATATTATATAAATTATTATATTATATACGAACGTAATTTAATATTATAGTGACGTATTTATTTCGTTCGTTTATTTAAATTTGAGATTTTTTCCATTATTTAGTATAAAATCATAACCATCATGCAAATACGAGTAATAATTTATATACCTACTCGCCAACTCGAAATTTGATCAAACTCAATAGTACTCGTATACACATTATTGGATCTAATATACTTCGACAAGGTTTTCGCGTTTGCATTATCAAACTTTATCATATTATACTACTGACCATATTATAGTTTATCTTCTATAATTCTTTTATATAATATATTATGTGATTACAGCACTACGCAACGCATGCATAACGTGGTAATGGTAATAGTATTTTTCTAAGTATAAGTATATGTGGAATTCGACATGCAAATTTGATATATTTTAATGTACATAACATTATACAAAATAATATGCATATAGCTATGTTTTTAACAATAGTTTACAAATTACTAATTGATTACCAAATCAGAGTAAAATTATTCGAATGGCATAATTACTATACCATTATCTATTTATTACGTTTGAGTTTAATTTATTTTAATAATATTTATATTGTATAATATATTATATAAAACATACTGCATGTAAACGTAATGTCAATTTATATATTTTAATTTTCTTTTTTTTTTTTATTCGTTAAATTTTCAAGAACAACATTACCAAATAAAATATAAATAAACTATATTAATCAATTTGATATAAATGAAGAAATTTTCATTGTTATTGTTAATATAGGTTATTAATTATTATTATTAAAGTTTATGAATTTTATAGTTATAAATTGAAAATGTAATAATTAAGTAGAAAACAAAAAGAAATTACATTACATTTTTAAAATATATTGCAGAATTCAAACATATTTCTGTATGCAATATAATTTTTTTCATCAGCAATGCAACGTATTAAAATTTAGTTAAATATTATGAAAATTATATGTTTTTAACTTACAAAAATATAAACAACTTTTGATCTCTTACAATATATAGAATGTTATTATAAATTGTACTTAAAAAAAAAAAAAAAACTATTAAAGATTCACCGACACGCGATTTGTAATTATTAATTATACGTAATACGTCGCGTGTACATTATAAAATATTATGTATTATATTCGTAACAATATATACCGGGCGGAAATAGTTCGATTACAACAGGTCGTTAACGCCATTCCTCGTTACCGCAGTCTTCCAAGGGATTCCTATCCGCACTAACCATTCAGCCCTGATAGGGATTATTTAAATTTTATATTTCATTGGTCCAAAATTATGAAATTATTTTCTATATCATATAAGATCACGAGTATTATTATATAACATACAATTTAATATTTTAAATTTTAGTATAGTGACATGCACATTATCATGTAAAAAATACACTCTTTAATTTGACCATTATAGAATTTCACATAATTTAAGAATAAAACGTTATTTTGGTCTTAAAAAGTAATATTATTATTTCATATCCTAACTTATCAAAAAAATTTGGATATTTTAATTTATAGTAAATAAATTTATATGCATAATATAATATAGGTATCGTTTAAATTATCGATATCGTTGCCTATAAATTTTTATTGTTATGCGTTTCTCCAAGGCAATCATTATAAATTAAATTTACCGTGATTTCAGTCGCATCGATCCCGAAGCCTGCTTTATACTTACAACTTTTCGTCACGAGCCATTAGAGACGCCTCTATAATAATAATAATAATAATAATAATAATAATAATAATGTGATATCGAATGGTCATAAAAATGCCGATCGTAAGTTAAATGTACCACACGACAATGTAATAATAATAATAATAATAATAATAATAATAATAATAATAATAATA
>JAIUCT010000011.1:5268719-5279377 GCA_021307375.1 Tetraneura akinire
AAAAAAAAAAAAAAAAAAAAAAAAAAAATGAAGAAGAAGAAGAAAAAGAAGAAAGAGAGAGAACTACAACGGAAATTCTGATATAAAAGCTATTTACAAGAGACAGTGTTTGGAATTATAGCAAAAATAACATTATTTTGCAATTGCTCTATACGAGTATCGTATAACAAGTTGATAAAATAAAATATAATATAATGCAATGAAATAGTTACACATATGCGAAGATATTTTTTTTTTTTTAATATATACTCCGTAACTGTTTAAATAATAAAAATTAGAGTTGATACTGCTAAGGGATACAAGTGTAATGAGGTAGTGATTGCAATTCAATTTCTAATATTATAATTAAACACTATGATTTGCACACCTGTATCCGATGCTGCAGGAGTATCAGCTTGTCTTCTTTTTTTTTTATATAGCTGTTTAAAATCTAATAAAGCAAGGTAATGGATACTGGTGTGGAAGGGTTACAGGTGAAAATAGGATTTTTGATTATAATTTGAATGCAATGATAAATCATTACATTTTAAAACGAATATATTTTATATGAAATAATAATTTTATTAGAACACCTAGTGCTTGATTAACATAATCTATAATTATATTCACTGAAGAAAAAAACCAGGTTCATATAGATGAATCTTAATAAGTAGCATTTGTTATATACTGTCAATAATAATTTTTTAAAAACAAAGTAAAGTGGTGGTTGATAATATGAATTGTTATAAACTCTGTATCTCTTACCTGACATTGAAGAACTAGGGCGATATACTCTAGTATATTAGTATAGATAATTGGGTTGATTTATTTCACACCGGCTCTTTACCTCTTGATTATTGAGTAGTATATAGCTGAGAAGGGCTTATCAAATAATAGAGGTAAAGAGTAAGCGAGAAAAAACTCAACACAATCTGAGGAGCGAAAGTAAGTACTTATAGTGGATATCTGGATCTACTCAATGAAATTATGCTTCATTGCTTCAATTACAATTATGTAGAGCTTCTTAGTGATCTACTGCAAATACTAGTGTCTCATATATATAGGGGAAGAGATGGTATCATATCATATATTTTATTCTGATAACTACCTACTTTAGTTTTATAACTATATTTCATTAGTACGATTCTACGAATATAATAGTACAACATCTTAACTTTACTTTTGAAAAAGTAAAAAAGTGGTATAGTTAGTGATATGATTTTATATTCTTCATTATTATTTATTACTATTTACCACTCACTTAATATCTTGACATGATTTATTAGGACGCTGGGTGTTTGCTAAAAAAAACCTACAATTGTATTTTAAAGAGATGGTATGATATCGTATATTATATTCTGATAACTATTTTAGTTTTATAACTATATTTATTTAGTGCGATTTTACGAATATAATAGTACAACATCTTAACTTTACTTTAGAAAAAGTAAAAAAGTAGTTAGGTATAGTGATAAGATTTTTTATTTTTCATTATTATTTATTACTATTTACCACTCACTTAAAATCTCGTCATGATTTATTAGGACGCTGGGTGTTTGCTCAACATAACTTATAATTGTATTTATCGACGTCAAAAAACAAGGTTTATATGGGTCTTGCTTAATATTACAATTGTTATATAATGAAAATCATTATTAAAAAAAATAACAAAAAAGTAGAATG
This sequence comes from Tetraneura akinire, assembly GCA_021307375.1. Taxonomy (NCBI): domain Eukaryota; kingdom Metazoa; phylum Arthropoda; class Insecta; order Hemiptera; family Aphididae; genus Tetraneura; species Tetraneura akinire. The sequence goes on from JAIUCT010000011.1 coordinate 5,270,382, forward strand.
GTTAAAAATATGATTTTTTTAAGGAATAATTTAAGCCCAATGTCTCTTACTTGGCAAAAATGAGCTAGGGCCATATACTATAATATATCAGTATAGTTGATTTAGTTGATCTATTTGACGCTAAGCTTTATCTCCCTATTATTTACTCAGCTGTGAAAGATTTGTCAAGTAAGGGAGGTAAAGAATAGCCTGAAAAAGCTCAATACAATCTGAGGAGCGGAGTTTAGAACTTAGTATGCATATTGCATATGCTACTACTCAATGTGAGGCATAGGTAACGCTACCATAATTTGTTTTCGTCAAAGTGGCAGACAGACAGAATATGTGGGCCAAGATGACGTGATATTAATTTCATTCAAAGCGAGTTACAAATCTCGGAATCGGTCCAGACCACGTTAGGATTAGAGAAATAATAATGCTTGCTCAACATAATCTACGATTCCGAGATGTGTGACTTGCTTTTAATAAAAATTATTAATGTCATGTCACCTTGGCCCACATATTCTGTCTGTCTGCCACTTTGACGAAAACAAATTATGGTAACGTTATCTTTGTTAGTCATAATTGTAAGTTATGTAGAGCTACTGAGCAAGCACCCAGCGTCCTAATAAATCATGACGAGATATTAAGTGAGTGACAAATAGTAATAAATAATAATGAAGAATATAAAGTCATATCACTAACAATACCACTTTTTTAAAGATAATGTACTATTAAAAGTTAAAGATAATGTACTATTATATTCGTAGAAGCGCACTAATGAAATAAAGTTATAAAACTAAAGTAGTTATCAGAATAAAATATACGATATCATACCATCTCTTCTCCTATATATATGAGGCACTAGTAGTTGCAGAAAAACACAAGACTCTCTACATAATTGCTATTGAAGCAATGAAGCATTATTTCATTGAGCAGATCCAGATATCCACTAAGTACTAAATTGCGCTCCTCAGATTGTGTTGAGTTTTTTGACGTAGACCTTGACCGTCATTATTTGATAACTCAGCTGATCTGCTGCTGATTTTTTTTGGGCATTAACTGATGCTCAGCGGAGCAAGTAATCAGATGGTCATGGTCTACGTCAAAGAAATCAACCCAATCATCTACTCGTATATTAATATACCTGAGTAAATCGCTCTAGTTCCTCATTGTCAGGTAAGATATACAGAGCTTATATACTTCCTTACGGAGAAAGAAAGTTTAGAAAGCACCAAAGAGGGAATTGCTTCTTGTTTCTTCTTCCTCTCTTATGTCCTCATGGACTAAGTAGCTATACTGTAATACTGATTGTGTGAACTATAGTATGCTTAATATTACTGCTATTACTGCCTCATATATATAGAGACGAAAAAGTGGATTTTTCCACACAAAAGATAGATTTATGGCTATCGTTAGAAATAATGATTTTTAGAGTTATTGCTACCTCCACTTACCACCATTTAACTCCACTTACCACCATTAAAGAGCTTTACTTTCCACTTATGCTACAAATATAATGATACCATATCTGTACTTTTTTTTAAGAATAATAAATTTATATGTTATGGTTGCTTGCTCAACATAATCTACAATTGTGTTAACTAAGTTTAATTATATTGCAATTGCAATTTATTTATATATTATTATATAAAACATAAAATCTCTGGTGTTGATAATATTATCAGCGATAATTTTTTATCGACTATCATCATCTCAAATACTAATATAACTTGCAGTTCCATCATACACACAATTTCATTATGTCGTCGTAGTCGTCGATGAACATAATTGTAGATTATGTTGAGCAAGCAACCAGCTATCTAGTCCACCATGGTAAAGTATAAGTTGCCGGTCATCAACATTATCCAAAATATTTGTCTTATTATTACAATAAATATAATACATCTGTATTACGAACTATACCTACTATGTTTTAGATTTTGAGCGAAGCGAAGAATGTATCTTTTTATTTTTTTTATGTCTGAAACACTTTTACTACACAAAATAATACTCCGATTTTCACGAATAGCATGTTTCCGGTTGAAAGTGGATGTAGTTAGTACTTTATTTAGGTCATTTTTCGAATTTCACAAAATTGACTCTATGCGATAGGAAAAACGACCAAAAATGACGAAAAAACGTCATTTTTCACGAAAACTGAAATTATGACGAATTTGATTTCAATATTAAATATTAAATATAACGTTATAATAGTCGGTGAACACAATTGTAGATTATGTTGTGCCATCAACCAAGTTCACTGTGGTATGGTAGGAGGGGCGTGACATAAAAGAATATAATATCATATATTCATATGTTATATCACAACGATTGTGTTGAGCAAACAACCAGCTACCGAATTCTTGAAGACTTGTACGTATTGCGGGTCATACACAATAAGTGTACATAATAGCCACTTTTTTATGTAAATTTGATTACGTCATTATTAGAATAAGGTTACATTCAGAGTACACGTATATATATATTACTAGTATACGAAAAATTTACTAATTTACGACAAAAAAAAATTTATAATTATTCATATATTTTAACTAATTTCAAAATTTTAAATTGTAATATCAATAAAAAAAAAAAAAGCAAATTATGGTTATATAAAATAATGAATTATTTAGTTTATTTATCATTTTTTGGTAGTTTTTCTTATCGCGTAGGGTCAATTTTGAAGAAATTCAAAAAATGACCTAAATAAATTACTGTCCTGAACCGACCATTTGTATCAGTAACTATAAACATGTATTACTGGAAACGTCGCTTTACAGTTCGTGAGATCCAATATCTCTGTGTAACTAATATAGTAATATTTTATAGTATTATATGTCGGCAAAATATTAAATGTGTTATTGATAAGAAGTATAATCTAAATAATCTAAATAATTTATATAATATTATTAAATAATAATATAAATTTTAATAACTCTAAATAATATAATTATTCTAAGCATAGACAAATATTGAGGATGTGTACATCCTTAAATGATATAATAAAATAAAGTATAAAATATAAATTCGTGGAAAAGCTAATTTGACCAATATTTTTATCCGCCAATAACAACAACAGGAAAACATGAATCTATAAAGGACCTGAATACAGACGACTGGACAGAGACGACAAACGGTATCCAAACATCACATCACCAAGCCGATACGACAACTATAATAGACGAACCGCATTACGTGATTAATTCGACTAATTTTTGTATGTCGTTATATTATAATTGAAATTGTATTCTCAATCGTCTATAACATACGAGTTTATAGATTGACGAGTGTTGATCTACAGTTGGCACGCAACAGTACAAACTACATTCACTTTCTAACCGGAAACATATGCTATTCGTGAAAATTGGGGCATTATTTCGGGTAGAAAAGTGTCTACATTCATAAAAATTATTTTTTTCTACACTTAATTATTAATTAAAATTTACTTTTTTAATTTACTAAATGTACAAATTTACTTTGCAATACTACCAAAATCAAGGAGAATTTATTAAAAAAAACGATAATGAAAAGCTTAGCATGATGTATAGGTACAGGTAAATAACGTACAGCTCAACGTACAAACATAGGGAAGAATAATCATAATATTCTTCACAACCAATATCCAATTTAGTATACCTACGAGTTTTTCGAATAGAATAAAAATACGTAAGAAAAAGATTTGTTTTCGGATCATAAACTCTTCAGAGTCTTATTAGACTTGAGAAATGGGTAGTTAAGTTGAATAATTTATGATAAGGGTAGGTAGTAACTTTCTTGTAGCACATGTTAATATTGTTTGAAATATATACCTAAAACTGAAGAATATTCATAATATATTTTATTGGCACAAACGGTTTTCTATTACTGTATATTATAGGAACGATACAAATAATAGATAACACACACCGTGTAAAACCAATAGATTTTTTCGCTTAATATTAATTAAAATTTGTATAAAAATATAAACGTATAGACATATTCTGTGAGAAATAATACTATATAATAATTGTTTTTTTTTTAAATTTTTGAATTTTTTTTATAGCCTTTATTATATAATATTATAGCTCGATTATTAAAAAAAAAATAAATAAATAAAAAAATATTTTTACTTAAAAGTTTATACTTAACTTAATTTTTTATTTATAATTATTTTCTACTTATAGTCGTATTAATTTTTTTTTTTTTGTCGTTTAATTTACAAATTCAAAAATCTCTTAAAGGTCAGCAAAGAAATACAATATGCGACTACATGACATTCGTGTGAATAAAAGGAAAATTTAAAATTGTGATTAAGAATGTTTAACGTTCACCCCTGTACTTGAGGAGCGAAAAATCGCTACTATTTTATGCTTCTAAATTTAAGACAACAAACTCAACAATCGGACACGTCACTTTAAGAATTTTCAGTCTTTTCGCGTTATCATAGTATAATGATATTGTGATTCTATGCGTAAAATAACGTCGTATACTTAATCTCTACGTTGTCGTCGCTCGACGCGACGGAGGAAGCTTATTTACGATTGTTATTTTTCTCGGATGTATTTTGTATTTTTTTTTCCTTTCTCGCCGAGAGTCGATTCGCCATCGGCACGATGTTATATATACGACCAACGTATATTATTTTATTATAATATAATAATATTATGTATACCACAACCGCGGTATAATAATAATATGGTGTATGGTGATATTATTATTATATTTTATAATTCGTGCGGATCGACGACGCCGTTAGTTCTGCGTTATAAAATATCGTTATAACATTATTATACACGCGCGCACTATATATTATAATATAAATAATATTATGCATTCCGATTATAATTTTATACGTCGTGTTAGGTATGTGTAACGACGTAAATCGACTTTGTTTTTTTTTGCATTAATAATATTTTGTAAATAACATTTTAAGTTCGTATATAGATTTGAAATTTAAATAGGTAATATAAATAAAACGATTAATATCATAGTTTATACGATAGAAATTATAAAATTCGCAGTACTTACGTATATACAGTATACATATAATATTTATTAAATTACTTTCGCCATTTCTTGCTGCGTAAAATGCAATTTGAGAGATGAATAAATTTTTTTTTAAAAAAAATCCAGTGAATTTAGACTACAATATGATAATTATTAAAAAATTAAATAATAATATGTAATTTGTTGTTTCATTATTTTTTTTATAATTAGGTTATATTGAATAAAGTATACGTATATTATATTATTATATTGTAATATATAACATTATTTCTAAAGACTTTATTCTTCATCACTGTATCCAAACGTATTATAATATTTAACGTATTAACTATATTTATGATAAAAATGATTATGAATCAGGAATGTGGGAAACATATTTAACTTTACAATATTATCAAATACTACAAAATCGCGATTGCACTCATATAATTTTATGAGCTGAATGCAGCGTTTGGATTATTCAAGGTACCTTTGTCATCGTAATATATCAAAATACTACTACAAATATTTGCAACTTTTCTAGTATAACTACAGCTGCGCCAGAACGCACTTTTTCTTCGTTGAAACGGTTGAAAACATGTTTAAGGCCATTAATTACTGAAAATAGACTAAATGGATTAGCTTTAATGAATATTATATTAATAAAAATGATATATTTTCAGAAAGTGAAATTATTGAGGATTTTGCAATAAAAGTTTCAAGAAGATTGCAACTCACAGATTGGTCAAAATAGTTAATTATTAACTTATTTTAAGTTTAATTAAAAGTAGTATAAGTACCTATGTTTATTTATACAATTATTTTTTTTTTTTTAATACAATAATTCTTTCTATCTAAAATATGCATTTTTATTTTAAAATTATATATTATAATTCATATTTTTTTTTCATAGTGTAGTGCTTAATATTTAAAAGATTGTGTTGTCCCCTTAAAAAAAATTATGGATTATATTAATTGATTGACGATAATAATATTTATATTTGTGTAACGTGAAAATAAGACATATCTCGTCATATTATATATTAAAATATATTTCACTAATAAATTTTTAGAAATATTGATTTAATATTATCAATAAAATATATTATTATATTTAGGAAAAAATAATAGTCGTTAGTGACAATTTCATATTAATAATTATTATTAAATCGTATAATATTATTCGGTATGAATTTAATATTGAATTACGATATTATAATATGATATAATATAATACGCGATCGCCTTGTCCGTGACAATAATTAACAATAATGCAAAATACGAGTAATCGGAAATTTAATCACGATGATGCGTGTGACGCGTTGACACAATCTAATAACAATATAACACATGAAATGTATTATAAAATCTACTTGTCTGTTCGGGTAAAATGGTAGGAATGGGTTTTTTTTCAATATTATTTACGACCCGAGTGGCTAAATCTACCCATACGATTTTAAGTCAAATTTGGAAAATTTATATGATCGTAATATTTTTATAAAATACGTTTTGCGACAAAACGGTGTGGCATAAAAAAAAAAAAAAAAAAAAAAAAAAAAAGGCTCGGTATCTAAAAAAACTAACGGGACGGTAAACGAAACGTTTTTTTACGCAACACGACTAGTATCAATTTGTCGGGTTGATAATATAATATGGAAAAATAAAATGCACTTTTGCAAAACTAATCAAAAACGTTATTATATAGTTACACACGTTATAAATATTATAATACGAGTGTATAACACACGAATATATTACGGGAGAAGAAAATTATTGCGGTAGAAAAACCGTTCGTTTCGCGACCGGATCGTTATTATAATAATAATATTATTATCATAATATTTTTTACTCGGCTGTATAACTCGCGTAAATAATACACGCAGCGTATCACTCGGTGTGTACGAGCCGCGTTTATTATTATCACGATTTATAATATTTTATAACCGCGGTAATAAATAAACGGATTTCGCGTCGCGGTCGATTATATCGAACAAATACCGTGCCGAATACTCTTCTTATATACGCGCGATAAAAACACCACACTCGCGATTATTCAAATTCGGTTCGCACTCGCGTATTATAATAACATCATAATACCGAGTCTAGAGACTCTGGCGGAGGCGACGATAACGCGACTGGCCCATTTGTCACGCGAGAGCGTTTTTAAGTTTTTAACCGCCCGAGCTTTTATTATTTTTTCTCGTGATATTTGCGATTTTTACTTTTCCCGCCTCTTGTTTAACGATAATATTAATATTATATTATTATTTCACAATACGCAGTGCTTGAATTGGCAAAATAAGAAATAGAAGGACTTTCAAAAAAAAAAAAAAAAAAAAAAAATTGCGACCCCCTAAAATTATTAAGTATATAATATTACTACGTGTATTATGGGGAATTTAAGAATTAGTGAGGGTACGCTACAAAATGAAAAAAAAAGATAGTAGATAGGTTAGGTATCATCGACATTACGATAACATAAAATATTCAAAATTTTATTCCATCACGATAATAATTATTAAATAAAATAAAATATTTCTTTTCCACTTTTATTTTGTACCGCGATGATATTTTTTTAAAAAAATATTTATTTTTATCGTTTATAAATCCGTAAAACTATTTTATGATGTTATAATATAATATAATAATATTACGATAATGGAACAAACGAATTAACTCGCATAGACGCATTTATCGGTCATAAAATATGATATAATAATTTCTTGGATTAATTTTTGTCATACTCGTATTTCAACATATTTTTTTAAATTTTCGTTTATTTTTTCTTCTGGTATATTTTTGCAATGACTTTATATTATAATATAACTACACGAAATTGCTCGATTAAAAGAAGAAGAAAAAACTATCGCTCTAAGAAATGTTTTATTTTTAAATTATTTTATAGAATCTGAAACTTTAAGTTATATTGAAATAAAAGACGAAAGATTAGAGGTCATTTTTTAGATATTTTACCGAGTATATAATCACACTAAGAAGGCGGTGGGTGTGAAAAGCGTGTCTTTTGTTTCTTTTATAAAATATTTTATAATTTTATTCGATAACACCGAATTTCTTCCCGTTTTATAACTTTTCTACAGACGATATAAATGTAAAACACATACGCATTATGTCGTTTAGTAATAAATTAATTTAAAAAATGTATATTATAGATAAAAAAAATACGAATTTACTACGAAATTGATAATATAACGTACCTATAACTATAATTATTATATTATCGTCTCCAAATTATTTATTTTATTTTCTTGAATAAATATCTGTTTAGCTTTAGACGTCTAATAAATAAATAAATAATAATAATAATAATTTTAAAACACAATAATTTCTACCGCACGTACCTAGCCGGTGAATTTTGGGAATATAACATTTAACCTGTAATATACCGCGTTATAAACACGTACCCGATGCCCGGTATAAAAATCATCGTGTCGTGATGACAATATTATAATAATAATAATATTATAAAACGACTATATACGTTTACGTTGAAGAGAAGAGCATGCCGAGCCGTCGCGGAGAAAAGTGAAAAAATGCCGAAACCGCGTTACGGAGGACGAGGGTAGGACGTTCCACGTCGAGATTCTTAAACGTATATTAATAATACTATACGAGACGACGACGACGACGGGACACAACAATGACTTTACGCCAAGACGACGACGACACCGCGAGAAGATAATATTATTATTATAATATCGTATAATATATACCTACGTTCAGCCGCCGTCATTCTTTCTTTTGAAGAAATTATTAAATATTATTACCAGGTATGAGGAGGTATATAATATATTATATATTATTATCGTCTTCGTATACGAGAAAGCGTGCGACGGCGACCTTTTCAGCTAACCCGCAGGAATGTTAGTCGAACCGTTTTTATTTAATAATATATTATATTATTATACATACATGCCTTGATAATAATAATAACATGAGTGTATATAAGTTTGAAAATAATACCTATATATATTATGTATACAGAGCGATCGAAACGTATGACTTTTTCTAAGACGGGGGGGGGGGGGGGG
>JAIUCT010000011.1:5279387-5289486 GCA_021307375.1 Tetraneura akinire
TATTATTATTATTATTATTATTATTATTATTATTATTATTATTATTGTTATATCCGAAAGTATTTTTGACGACGTGAGCTTAGCCGGTCGAAACGAGACGAAAAAATACTAATAAATAACAAAAGTCTGCGGGGATGACGCAATATATAATGATGATAATAATACGGTTTACTTAGAATAATATATTATTATACGACGACGTGGACGTCTGCGATTATTCGCGCATATTATATGCGAAGGCGGTTAACCGACAAAGGGTCTCGTAATATATTATAATAATATAATATTCTATCTCGTCATCATCTCGCGTCTGACGCAAATCTTCGCGTAGGCATAACAAAATTATCGTACGGTAGGTATAAGTCCGAATAATATAAATATATCGTAGTAATTTCAAATTCAGAGTCAGCAGAAAATAAATAATTCTGTCCAAATTTTGAAAAAATCCGGCCAATAATTATATTCATTTATTATTTTTATAGTTATAAATTTAAGTAACTCAAGTATTATAATATTGTAAATATTCCATCGGTCAAAATGAATTTTTTTTTTTTTTTTTACAAATCTAACGTAATTTAGGCGTGGAAATTAAATTTATTTTTAATAATTAGCAACATAAGAAATATATTCAGCCGTTCAGGGACAGCGTTTAATGTCTAACCGTGAGCATGCCTAACGTATTACGTATTATTATTATGGGAACGAATTTATTTGACCGGCTAGCAAGCTTTTGGTAAATTTTGATTTTGTATTTTTATACAAGTACAAAATACGATAATACCTTACACGGAACCCTTACTTAAGGGTTTACACCAAATAATTGGTTCGTCAACTTGTCGTCCGACGAGTCGTTAAACTAATATATATTATTATTATTATGTTACTTTATAGTGTTTTATACACGAAACAATCAACAAAGTTTATCGACAGATCTGCGGTTGTTGTCGTGTTGACTGTACACAATTCGAATCATCATAGTTGCTCCGATTGCGTCATACATACGGTTACCTATATAAGCCATGCGATCGATTTATGGTTTTTAATAACGTTTTATCGAATATTGTGCTATAATATTATAATATTAGGTACTAGAATAATATACCGAAATAATATATAATAATAATAAACCTGACCTGGATCACTACAGGATTATCCAAAATATTTTTTTGTCGACCTCACCTTAACCTCTTTATATTATATTATAATTATAGCATATTATAATATGATTATAATTTAACGTTCGTTATTATTTTACGTATATTTAATGTTGATGTATATAAAATATAATAATATATTTTAATGAAACGCTTTTGTGACTACGGCGTTGTAAAGTTTTTCCTAATAATAATAATAATAATAATAATAATAATAATAATAATAATAATACGCGAATATGGAACGTATAATATATTGATGTTCAGAGTATGTGTGTGTGTGTGTGTGTGTTTGGTTTCAACCGAAAAATGTCATCGTTTCGTTATTAGTATATTATATTATATATATAGCTACCTGTTTATATTACAATATTATACAGGTATAATGCGTTATTGTATTTACGACGAAGAAATTTGCAATATAATATTATTATACGTATAATATATTAGAACGTCGAGATAATATATTATACTCAGATACTGTGTTTAAATAATATTATGATGGTATAGAGAGAGGTAGCTGTTATTATATATAATATCGGTAAACCAACTATTGTATATACCGCAACCGCGGTATATATATATATAGTTGCCGCGACAGTGACGTTTTATTTATTATTATTAAAACGCGTACAAATCTTAAAAATTTATTAATACTATACACACAGGGGGTATAAAAAATTTGAGTCCACGACCTCGTGGCTATAACCAATACACGTGTCACGCGTGATTGAAATGAAAACGTAGTTTTGGAATTTAGAACTTTTGAGTACCTACCTATATAAAAATTCCGTTTAATTATTATAATTATTTCCCAATCGTCATGAGATTATATCGACTTCGAAATCTTTGACTTTCAAAATCGTGTTATGATTAAATATGAGTTATATTATTATTATTACGTTTTTGGAACGATCATATTTCATTTAAATGACGATTTCACGAAATATTAACTTGTAAAACGATCGAAAAACAATCAAACCAATTAATAACGAATATAATATTTTGATATTAATATTATAATTTATATCGTTAAAGGTATTATTTCATAATATTTAAATTAAATTATTATATAATTTAATTTAATACCTACATTAATATATACGTTATTATAATTCTTTTTTTTTTTTCATCTCTTATCATTGTAATACTATAGGTAAGTATTATTATCATTCTACTTAAAAATGAATCAATAATAATTATAATTTGATTATGGGTAGTCGAGAGCATTAGTTTTAAAAGATGGATAATGTTAAAATGATGTTTTAAAATTGTTAGTCGTTACGTAAAACGTGATATCACAATATGAGTTTTCAAATTTAAATTCTAACAATAATCCCATATAATTATTGTACATTGCAATTATTTTCGCACAATATAATATGCATTAGTTAACTGCAGGTACCTACGTCTAGCCCACGAGTAGAGAGTATACAAGAGTACAATATTTTAGTAACATACGAGTATTATTGGATTATAATGCAGTTTGTCCGCAATAATTGTTACCCACAATGGCCACAATATACCGAGTGATTGCCATCCACAGCAGCAGTTTACCTAAAACGTTATCATTAAGACTGTAATCCAATAAACAACATGCGTATAATAATATGTAGTGGAATATTGTAATAATAATATGTAAATAATATTAAGTCGTAGTTATAACCATCACTTAACCTGTGTCAACGAAACATTGCAATCAGTGGTGAATCCACAAGGGAGTGGGATTAAAATTTCCTCGTGACCCTATTATATACATATTATAGTTTAAATAAAAAATTAATAAGCACAATTTAAATATTAATTATTTACTTGGCTCGGAATGTAAATAACTAATTGTTATTTTTATCCTTTCCATATAATATTATAATAATTATTATGTATTTTTTTTCTTACAAACATTTATTTACTGTTATTTATGGTAATCGCAAATTTCAATTTAAAACAAGAATAATTGATGGTTTGTTAAAACTTAAAATGTATTAATTTTCACGTTTTTCAATTATTATTATTATTTTTTTTTTTTAATATATTTTTCGTCTTTTGTTTTTATAAGACAAATAAAACGAAACGTGTAAAAATAGCAAAAATCGTACATTATAATAATAATAGTCTGCAAATTTTTAAAAATTTTCAATAAGTACGTTCAAAATTTCATTACGATCAAAGTATTTAACTTGATATTCACGCATTGTTAATACATCACTGTTCGTCGTTTACTATTATTTCACTATTTCCTTCGTATTCACATTTTAAATTCGTTCAAACTTTGAGTATTATTCTATTTAATTAACAAAATCTGTCCTTTATAATACATAGTATTAAATACGACTTTGTTAATATTTAATTTGTCGTCGTCTACACGTAATATAATAGTGATTGTGAATGGAAAGTACAATTATATAAGTTGTATGATGATAGGAATTTGTTTTTGTATATACCGAAAGTGGAAAAATGTAAAAATAAATATTCGTATAAATTTAAAAAATACTAACATATAAAAAAACAAACAAAATAATATTGTATAACAATATATTATGCTATATTAATAAACAATTTTTTTTAGTTATAATTAAAATTGCTTTTTACACAATTTTTGATAAACATTGAGTAAACATTTATTATCAACGTGTAGGTGAAAAAAACGTATTTTATTCAGTAGTGAAAATAATAGAACGTTGAACGTGATAACGATGGTTAAAGTTTAATTGCATTAAAGTGAAAAAATACTATTTATAATTGAAATATTCCACCGAAAAATAATATTTTATACAAAACCATGTTTTTACAATATGAGTAAATAATGTATATATATAAATATATGTTTATTCAGATTTAAAATAAAAATATTATATTAAATTTCCCGTTAATCAAATTTTCATAAAATATAATACAATATAATTAATAATTTTTAAATTTAGCAAATGTACAATTTGAACTTTTCACATAATATTTTTTATTGATAGTATCGAGTCAAATATATTTCACATTGAAATTTTATTTTTGAACAAACGACTTCTCTTCACTATAATAATATTCACCCAAGTTTATAAGCCTTGATAAGTAGGTAACAGGCAATGCACGATAGCGAAGAATAACATTTACAATTAAACTTATAATATTATGTTTAGTATAATACATAAAACGTATTAAATATTGAATTGTAAAAATATAATATTAAACATTTTAACGTTTATATTTTATTCATTTTTTAATTTTGTACATATTTTAATTATTTTTTATGAAAATCAATTTCTCTACATTCTTAAAAGAGAAAAAAAAATATGAATTTTTAATTATTTTATTATACCTGGCTATTTTTATGCAATACATAATATTAATATTAAAATATATTTATTATACTTCGTATTTTATATTCTAAAGAAAATGGGAATATTTTTTTTACGTTGATTATAACATGACCGGTTATATTAATATACGCTGGAAATAATTTGTGAATTGTCGATTAAATACTGAATTTAAATTTGAATAATTTGATTCTTAGGTTAATTTTTTTATTTTTTTTTTTATTTTTCTCATCCCTTAGCCTAAATGGGTACTGATAATATTATTGTAATATCGTTCTTACAAAAAATTTTTCACGAGTATAAATAATATAATATTATATTTTTCTCTTTATTATTTTAATAAATTTTAAAAAAAAAAAATGCAAATGATAAAATTCTTATCACCCTGGGCTATATTATATTATCGTCTACTCGGGTTCACGTTAATTATACTGCGATGTTTATCCGAGTACTTATATACACTGGTATAATAACATAATATTATGTGTAATATTAGCGGTGTGGTTTCGCAGTAGATTCGTCAGGACGAGAATTTAATAATATAATAATAACGTGATTTAGTCGTATCGTGACGACGAAGGCGCAGCGCGGTTTTTAATGAAAAACACACACACACACTTTGCCACCGGGAAACGGATTCTGCACGTGAATAATGCATCGACGTTAAATTTTTATTATCCACTGGCCACTGTCCATATATTACTTTACGTGCACGTTAAAACATCAACTCGTCTTAAATAAAAGTTTATACACAAGTCGTATAATATATTACATATAGGGTGCCCCACGCGGCGTTTCACCTAATTTTTCATCATATTTTTTAAATTAAATTTTTGCAAAAATCTATCCAAGTATACGAATAATTCATTTATTTCGTTATTATATATATATATATATATATATATTTTTTTTAATATTTATGCACTCAAAATAAAAACAATTAAATAAATTTTGAGATAGACATTTTTTATTTTTTTATGAAAAATTTAATATAGTTGAATTATACACGTACTATATAATATTTCTACTTAGTTGTTTATTTTCCAAATTTTATATGAATATCTTTTAACAATTTTAACTATAGTTATAACTTATAAGTCTGATATTATTCGATTAAATGTTTAAATTGTTAGTAAAACTCGTACCTTATTAATGGGCTATTTTCGATTTCACGAAGTTCCTAGACGTTATAAATTATTTTTAAATGCAAACACGGTGACATACCCTGTATAAATGTATATTCACTCGAATTTCAGTATATATTACGTTGTTCCTCGCGCAAAACTATACCGTGGTACGAACGGGAAATAATTATTAAGAAGTAATTTAGAGGAAAAATATTTGAAAATTGAAATAAAAACTTTTAATTATTGTTTTCGCATTTTTAAACAAAGGTTTTTACATTTATATTTGTTTTATTTTTTATTCGTGTATTCGAAACGAATGGACAACATTTTAAATTTACCCACGGTTATTGTTATATTGACGTAGATAATATACCTACGTATTATAATCCAGAATGTAATTTTATCTTATCAATAATATTTATAATTCCAAAAATATATAGAGGAGAAACAATATTAAATAACGTGAGAACTCAAATTATTTTATTTGGTTACTATAATATACTTCATCACTGCTATACGATGAGTGATTATGTGTTTAGAACTTCCCCGTATAATAAAATAAGACGACGGGTGTCCTTTTGAAGTTTGAAAGACGTGTCGAGAATTAACGAGCTTATCGCACAAAAACTTACATGATATATCCAGCAGACGAAAAGTGTGTATAAATTCGACGTGCGGTTATTATTTATATAATTTTATTTTGAAATATTACCTACAATTAATATTGAAACACGTTGATTTTTAATTTTTTTTTTCCCCCCGAGTCAATAATATTATTATATTAATGGAATAATAGCAAACCACTATAATTGACATTTAATGGTATAGGAGATATATTTTTGAAAAATTAAAAAAAAAAATTATTATTTTATAATTTTCCGTTGTTATTCTTCATTCGTAAGATTATTCTAATTAATTTTCTAGATTTTTTATTTTTATATCCGTAGGTTTAAAGTAACTTTTTTTATGCATCTCTTTAATGATTTTTTCGGGAAATTTATCTTTTTAATTATTTTATATTCTCTGTTCGAAAATCTCATAACGTGGGAACATAATAACACAAAATAATGGATTACAGAAACACAAGGCAACTAAGTAAAATTTAAATCCGACACTCGGATAAAGGAATATTTTTAGAATAGACAGAAACGTCTCCAACTCACGACAGGATGATGTTAATTTTTCTTTTATCACAAGGACGAGAAGAGAGACGTGGACCACAAAGATAATTATTATTATTGTTATTGTTATATTATTATATATACTTGTATAAGAATTTACATTGCGCACCTGTGGCTATGATTGGCAAATGACTTTTGATGATGACTATACGCGATTCTACGGAGGAATAATAATAAAGGCGCAGGAAAACCAGACGGTATTATTATTATTATTACGACCGTCACCAAGTACGAACGAGAGGAGTGAAAGGGAAACCGATTATTATTTCGTAGCGTTATGGACAGGAGCGGGCGATTATAAATCGTACGAAAAAAAAAAATCAAAAAAAATCGACAAACAATCACCCCTTCAACGATGACGGTCTTATAAAATATAACATTATTGATGTTAATAAATAAATGATTTTATTGCATTTTAACATTATTTTATTTTTATTTTTCTGGTACACTTTACTAAATATATAAATTAATATTATACACATATAATATTATAAATACTCATGCAATTATAATATCGAATAATGTACACCGAGTTTTTTTTTACATTTTCGTGTTTTTCAACCATTGCGTCATTCACATCATAATGTATCATTTTAAACGTACGTATTTGGGGTGTGTGGTTTTTTTTCAAATAGGTAATAATTTTATCTCTCGTCATATATCTTAAACATGTAATTTGTATTCAGTCAGTATTGTCTTATATTATTTTATATAAGTACAGTTAATTTAATAATTAACATTATAATTTATGAATATTGAGTAGGAATTTTTTTTTTTTATTAAGTTAATAGTTGAAAAATTTTGAATTTTTTTAATAATTATAATTAGAGTACGTTATTAGTATGAATTGTAATTATTAAATTAATATTTATCCTTTTTTTTTTTTTTAACAATAATTATTATTATCCAGATTACGTATATTTTTTAATGTTTACTCGTGATAGATCGAAAATAAAAGTCATCATATACTCATATAGACCTAATTGTCAAGTAACCGAAAAACAAAAATCACATAACATTAAAATTAAAACTATTTATTTAACTTATAAAACAAAATGGAAATTAAAAGAAAAATTGAAAGTTATCTATTCATTAAGTAAGGTATTTAACTATTATATATAATGTATATGTGTATATATGTAATGTAGAAATGCAATAAACAATATTGTCATAAGACTGCAATATTCCACATCCCAATTAATTATTTCTGATAAGTCAAGTTGATTTAATTATTTATTGTTTGTAATTCGTATTTTAAAGTTTGTCGTATTTTATGTATTGGTGGTAATGTCGTAATGATGTGTAATTTTTATTTGTTTTGTATTGTTATGTTTTTTTTTAAATTCTGAAGACACTTTTTCTACCCGAAATACTGCTCCGATTTTCATATATAGTTGGTACGTTATTTAGGTCATTTTTCGAATTTCTCAAAATTGACTCTAAGCAATAGAAAAAACAACGAAAAAATGACGAAAAACGGCATTTTTCACGAAACCTGAAATTTCGACGAATTCAATTTCAATATTTCACGATAACTCAGGCAATTTTTAAGTTAGGAACTTGAAAATTTTCTTTGGTCTTCACATAAGTACTATATATATGTGGTAAAATTTTGGAAAAGTTACGTCAATTTTTATACAAAATATTGAATATATCGTAAAATTCTCGTTTTTATGTATATGATATTTGATAAAATTGAAAGTTTTGGGTTTTATGGTCTGAAAATATTATTGAAATATACAGACTTATTACTTAACATGATATCAAAATATTAGAAAAATTCCAAACCTCAATTTATATGAATTTTTCTTATTTTATGTATGAAGACATTTTTTCGACCAGAAATAATGCTCCGATATTTACGAATAGTATAGGTTTTCAGTAGAAAATCGAATTTAGTTGGGACTTTATTTAGGTCATTTTCCAATTTTTTTAAATTGACCCTATACGGTAGAAAAAATGACGAAAATACGTCATTTTTCACGAAAACTGAAATTTTGACGAATACGTTTTCATTATTTGACGATAACTCGGGCAATTTTGAAGTTAGAGACTTGAAAATTTTATAGGGTATTCACTTATGTACTATACGTGTACCTATTTGGTTCCTATATTTGTGATAAAATTTCGCGTTTTAAATATTTTATAAAAAATGTCAAAATTTTAATCAATTACTAGGTCCATGATCTGACTGACCTTTGCTCAGAATAGTTTTACGAATGCAATGGTTTATTACTGCATTCAAATTCTAATTAAAATTAAATACTATGATATGCACACCTATATCCCTGCGGCAGGAGTATAAGCTCGTCTTTTTTCTATTTTATCATTGATTACATGTTTTAATTAAGGTAATATTATTATGAAAAATTAGATGTAAAAATAAATTATGAATATTATTTTGTACAACTACATAATAATATATACAGATGTAAAATAGCAATATATACTCCTTAGAAATTATTTATCCTATTTTAGTGGAAATAAAACAGTTTGTATTGTAAAATCCAATAACTACTCAAACATAAACTATAAATAAACAATAACCATAAATATAATTATATGTATAATATACGAGTATTTGCTTATTTCATTTTATGAATGGTTTAAAATCAAATACAATTGTATAGGTACCTATGTAAGAAATAATAACAGTATTTTGTATTTATTAATATTAATACGTTTAATATTATGATTAAATTTGATAATAAATCAATAAAAATATTGCGAATCCAGAAAACAGTAAAATAAAAATTATCGTTATTATAATCGTCACAGACTCAACGATTATAATTATATAGAGCATAACAGATTTCTCAGAATAAGTACCGTAAATAATCATAATAATAAAAAATGGATGTTAATTGATTGTTTACACAATTTATAGGTATATTATCTGAGTCGAATAAATAACAATTAAAGTTTTTTCCTTTTCTATCTACCTAGTCTAGCAAGGCGAATATTAATCAAAATTCAACACTATCCTTATTACACCAGTATCCTTCCCATGCTTTTGTGTATAATTATGTTTGATAAAATAAGCAGTTTTAGGTTTTAGATAAGAAAATATTACTGAAGGAAACTTATAAATGACTAATTATGATATCAAAATATTAAAAAATCTGAAGTCACAATTTGTTTTATAGCTGTATAATGACGTCTTCAAAATAAAAGTAGGTAAATAAAAAATTTAGGATGTCTGTATTTGGATTGTACAGTCTTAATATGGGTTCTTACGAGTATATAACGCTCTGCACACTCATGTACTACATTCTCTGTCAAGGTGGACTAGACAGCTGGTTGCTTGCTCAACACAATCTACAATTGTG
>JAIUCT010000011.1:5289496-5355079 GCA_021307375.1 Tetraneura akinire
GTTGTAGAATTTTATTTATTACTAAAGTCGTCATCAAAAGATAATATACGATATCATACTTTCATTTCACTATAAATATAGGCAGTTGTAGTTTCAGTAGTACACCAAGCTCCTCTACATCATATGCTATAATGAAGCTTCACTTCAGTTAGTAGAAATAGTTATCCACTTAGTTCCTAGCCTCGATCCTTAGATTGTCTTGTGTTTTTTCAGGTTGTTCTTCATCACCTAATACTATCCTTGATCTTCTACGATCGAGCATGTAGTTTAGGAGATGATGGGCAACTTGACAGAACACAAACCAATCAATTACAATAATATATTTAGTTATATCCACCTAGTCTATCATTTTGATTTATGTGATGGAAAGCTTACCAACTTTTGTAATTTGAGTTGAGTTTTTTTGGAATGAGCTTGCCACCCTTATACTAGCTTTGATTTTTTAAGGACGAGCAAGTAATTTAGGTTGGCAAGATCATTCTAAAATAACTCAACCCAAATCTAGTATACTGATATATTAAGTTATATCTACCTCGTCAATCATATCCTGATGTGAAGGACAGGTATGTGATTTTTTAACAAATCAGGATGTTGAATATTTTACTAGTTTTTTTATTGAATTACGATCATCAGTAGAAAAAAGTAGTAAGTGTTTCTAAGTATTAAACTCCATCTCTATAAACCTGTTATATGCAATCGTATTTGTTGGTGATCACTATTGTATATTGGGTTGAGCGAGCAACCAGCTACATAGTCTTCCAGGATTGGTTATTACAAGCAAAATTAATTATAATTTATCTACTATTACATATACAATTTCTTTTAAGATGCTTTCTCAACACAATCTACATTTGTGTTCACCGATTTCTACGACGAAATATAGTATAATGCAATATAAATTCAACATTGGCGGAATTTATTTTATATTCGTATAGATGAACATTATATTAGGTTGTTTTGAATATATAAGTTTATTTAAACTTTAATTTAGTTTTTATTTGAAACCTAGCCTTAAGATTGCACAATAATATTACGAGAAAGTAAGAAGTGAGAGAGAGCTGTAACACCAAATGAGATATATGGACATTTTTTACAATTATTGAATTATAATATATCATATAACCAATTGATATAATATACTCGTGTTATAATATAATACAATATAATATAATAGTTAAACACGTACTTTATTCTCAGTTATAAATTATTACGAATAATACAAATTCATTTTTTTTTTCTATAGTTCTTTAAATTATAAAACTTGAGCATTCACTGCTGTGGAAGTGACACAGGTGCATAATATGATTATATACTTATTATAAAACTCATACGTTATCCTTGTGGATAATGAAACTGATTGCTTGCTCAACACAATCTACAATATTGTGTTCACCGTCGACTACGACGTCATAGGCTAATAATATCAATGAACATATTTGTAAAATTTTTTGAGCAAAAAAGTAATTTTAGCCTTAACCCTCTGACGGTATATTATTACAATATAATAATATTATAATATAACACAATAAAAATATAATAATACTACAGAAAATTTACATTTACTCTTACACCATTTTTATTTTATTCTGACAATAAACCAATTCCCTTGTCTTCCCCAACAAGTTACTTGATCGACCAATAAAATAATTTTTAATTTGTATTCCTATTACTTTATCTGGCAGCAACCAACAATTTTTCTAATGAAGGAAGAATAAAATATGTATGCAAGCTTTTGCAAAAAAAAAAAAAAAAAAATATAGGTAAAAAAAATATAAATTATATTATCATTTAACTTCATTATAATATAACAAAAGTTACGAACGGTGTATACTGTATAGGAAATCCGTTTATCTAAATACGCGCAAATAACAAACGCGTCTCCATATGAACCTTGCCTTATATCATAATCTGCATAGTCTTAATTCTTAATCGTAATTTTATTTTAGGTTATTTACTTTTGGACCACATAATGATTAGCGACAGGTGCCCCTGTAAAGGCGCCGCGGCGCACACTTACAGATCAGCTGATTTAACTGCTTTATATTATTACATATGTTATGTTCAAATTAGTTTATAATTATATATGTACTGAATGAGTAGATCTAAAGTACCTATCTAAATATAATATGCGATATGATACTATTACTTCTCTATATATATGAGGCAATAGTAGTCGCAATAGCCTACTAAACTCCGCTATATCATACATAGTAGAAGCAATGAAGCTCAATTTCTTTTAGTAGAATCAGTGATTCACTTAGTTGCCCAGCTCCTTAGATTGTATTGAGTTTTTCTGTATTTCTTGATCCCACCAAATACTAGCTTTGCTATTTTAATACCGAGCAAGTAATTTAGGTGGGGCCAGAGATTCAGACACGACTTAATCCAATTAACTACACTGATATATTTAGTTATATTTACCTAGTCTATCATAGCGAGGTATGAAATGGACAGATCCACTAAGTTCCAAGCCCCGCTCCTTTGATTGTGTTGAGTCCTTTCAGGAGCTTCATCACCTTCCAATACTAGCTTTGATCTTTTACGATTAAGCAAGAAGTTTAGGAGGTGATGAAAGTCTTGAAAGAACTCGACCCAATCAGCTACAAGGATATATTTAGTTATATCTACCTAGTCTATCATAGCGATGTATATGATGGACAGCTTACAAATCTTGATGTTACTATTTTATTTTTTCATTTTTTTTTTTCATGTACAATTGTGTTCACCGACTTCTACGACGAAATATAGTGTAATGCAATTTTAATTTTCATGTAGTCTCAGCTTATTATATATTAGTAAAGATGAATCATATTTTAGATAAATGGAACAATTAATTTATTTTAAACTTTTATTTTGTTCTTATTTGTTATCCATATTTATGATTGCTTATGATACTTCTGATAGTAATATCAGAAATAAAGAAGAGTGAGAGAGAGAACTACACACCAAATTTGATATAAAACCTAGTAATAAGAGGCTTCGTTTCGAATTACATTTTTTTCTTTTTCAATTACTATACACCATATAAAAAGTTGATATAATATAATATAAAAAAATGAATATCATAAAAAGAGCAATTTTTTGTGAATTATTGTATTCATAATTTAGGAGTAGTGAGTATTTAAAGTAGTATATATTATTAGTTTTTTAGCTGCCATTAGCCGCAACTCGTACGTCGCCCTATTAGATTATGTAGCTGGTCACTTGCTTAACACAATCTACAATTTTGTTCACCGTCGACTATGACGTAATAGGCTTATAATAATATCAATGATCATTATTCGTGCGGTGGGTTTTTAAATGAAAAGTTCGACAAGATCTAGAATAATATAGTGGTAATATAATAGAACTGAAATATAAGCTTCACAAGCAAACAATTTATATTTTAATATAATAATATATAATAACTTTTTTTTTATATAACAATTTTCGTTTTGTAAAACCATAAAACTCATAATGGCTTAAAGTTTTAAAACTATACTTGATTCTCCTTATATATTTTCCTTCACCTGATTAAAAGAAAAAGTATACAAGGCTCTATATTCAATATTTAATTCGAAAAATGATAAATGAGCTAAATTTATTCTAAACTATCGATATTTCATTTATTTATATTCGTTGTCAACAAGTAAATACTCGTATCATTCTAAAACTATAATTATGTAATAAAACATAATTATAATTAGAGCTTTAGCTTTACATCTTTAAACTTTAATTTAGGTTTTGCATAATCTTACGATTTATTATTATATTCACACTTGATGACACATTTACTTATATTCGTTGTCACAAGTGAATATCATTGTACAACTATAATAATATCAAATTCTCTCCCCATATGACAATTTCAATGGCACTATATTACATGTCGTCGTAGTCGTCGGTGAACACAATTGGAGATTGTGTTGAGCAAGCAACCAGCTAACTATTCCGCCAGTATAGTGTAGGTATTATGGAACATGTATAGTCACACATATTGACGCCTCTTAATTTATGTACATTTGATTTCGTCTCTATAAGAATAGCATAAAATTGATATTTTATATTAAGAAAGATGATTATTACAATTTTTGTTTTGTAAAACCAAAGAACTTATAATGTCTTGTAGTTTTAAACCGATACTTGATTCCTCTTATATATTTTTTTTCACCAGATTACAAAAAAAGTAAATAAGACTATATATTTAATATTTTAATTTGTAAATTGATAAAAGAACTAAATTTATTCTTAATGATCGCATTTTCAATTTCTTATGGTATGACATTTATATTTATATTCGTTATCAACAGTAAGTATCATTCTACGAATATAATAACAATAAGACATAATTATAAACAGAACTTTAGCTTTATTCCTTTACAACTTCAATTATAGATTTTGTAAAATGTAATGATTTATCATTGTATTCAAATACAATTATGAATATACGTATTATTAAGTGTTAATATACAATTACGTATTAATCTAAATTCAACACTTCCCTTATTACACCTGTATTCTTTCCCATGCTTTTGTGTATATTATGTTTGAAAAAACTACTTTTTTAAGGTTTTATAGTTTGAAAATGTTACTGAAGTATATTTACATATGAATTATCATAATATCAAAATATTAGAAAAATCCGAAGTCATAATTTATTTATAGGTGTTTGATGACGTCATCAAAATAAAAGTATAGATAAAATGAAGGAGGTTTGTATTTGGAGTGTACAGTCTCAATATGAGTTATTATGTAATATGCTCTGCTTTATACACTATGTCATGATGGACTAACTAGCTGGTGGCTTGCTCAACACAATCTTCAATTGTGTTCACCGTCTTCTACGACGAAACATAGTATAAATCAATAATTTCAATTGCTATATGGGCGGAGTTTTTTATATATTAGTTTAGATGAACTTTATTTTATATTGTTTTGGACAAATTTATTTTAGACGTTAATTTGGTGTTATTTGGGATCCATATTTATGATTGCAGAATAGTAATATCAGAAATAAAGAAGATTGAGAGAGAGAATCACCACGCGAAATTTGATATAAAATATATTTTTTAAAGGCATATTTTTTAATTACATCAAAAAATAACATTCTTTTGCAATTGCTTTATATCATATAAAAAAATGATATTATGTAATATAATATAATATTTATTTATTTATATAATTATATGTATTTGACCCTTTATACATACTATATTTGGGTAACAAAATATGGTATATACGTAAATATATTACACATATGCGTCAATATATATATATATATATATTTTTTTTTTTTTGATAACTGTTTAAATTATACAAACTAGAGCTCAATAGCTCATACTGCTATGGGTTACAGGTGTAAAGTGTTAGTGTTGAATTTTTATTGAAACATACTGATTTTAATTAAATTAATTGTATGTGTTAAAATTTTAAAATATATATTAATCCTTATATCTAACTTTCCCCGTCCAACATTTGTCTATGATGTATAGGTACTATTATTATGTCAAAATATCGTCATCGCATTTCTATTGCCGCATTCGCGTTGAAACATGTAGATTATATTCTTAAAAAAAAAAAAAAATGATATTTATAATAATAATAATAATAATAACAATAACAATAGTATGCGGTTTGCCTCACAACTCGAGACTGATTGACAGGTATTGAGACACTGTGACGCGGCGGCATAATATTGTATACAAATGCGTATTATTCTCGGTGATAATTATTATTATTACGATGTGCTCCTCGTCTTACGAATGGATTCACTAATGACAGTTATTATACAATAATATAATAATATTACCTTGTCCGCGCATATTTTGATTCAAATCGTCGTTTACGTTTCTATTCGGTTCTATACTGCGCATTGTATTATTTGTTCGCATATTATTATACGAGTATTATAATACGCGATCGGTGTGATTCAGCGCCAAACGCAGGGATGACAGTTTCAAGAGTAACCGTAACTATCCTAACCAAATCGAAATCCAAGTCCCGTTTCGAAACATACGATTTCTCTATATAATTTGTAATATTACTCTACAAGTAACCAAAATTTCATCAAAATAACAATAATTTAATTTATAATATTAATCATTTTTCGAAATAGTGTCCCGTCATTATAGTTATTTTGTACGATGTTTTACGAATCATATAATATAAAATATAATCGTTTAATTTTGTATATACAGAAAACGTTTAAAAAGGTTTTTTGAACGTAATTTTGTATATACATATATGCATGTTATTTGCGTGCATATGAACATCACCAAAAGTGAATAAATATCACCGGGTTGCGGTAACCGCGGTATATGCTAAGTCACGACGATGAAACTCTCGTCGAAATCCATTTCGGATCGTACCTACGATAATCATAACGTGATATTATTTTTACGCTACAATAGCGTACAGGTTTGCCTTATAACGATTTGGTCGCACGCGAAATACATGAACATAATTTCGTATGATATTAAACTATTAATATTTAATAATATATGCGCTTAAAATAATAGTAGTAGTAATAGATAATAATACTCGTATATGATTGCCGTGTACAGAGCATAATATAGGAAATCGCGTGTGATAGCCTGCAAAGTCAATTCGCTTAGGGTACTTTTTTTTTTATTATAGCTCCATTATTACATCAATGTTCATTTCGGTTTCCGGTCGTTAATAATCGTTACAAATAATGTTGTTATCATAAATATTTATAATCAAAACAAACACGTATAATATGTAAATTACTGTAGAACTAATATTATTATAGAAAACCTGTAATATTTATTAAACTTGAGATTTGACTGTGATGCATAAAATATGACTTTAAAAAAAAATTTGTACGTCATACGAGTAGTTATATTTAAATTTTCATACGATTTGTATCTTGGCTAAGCGTTATACGATATATTGTTGTATTTTTCAAACATATTAGATGAAACCTGGTCGTAGTAAATACTAAATAAATAAATAGAAAGAGCGTATAATTAATTTTGTAATAATAAAATTATTATTACGGATAAAAATGGGAAAATTAAATTGCGGAACGAGCAAGAGTGCTCCTGAATTGCCTACACGAAACCCCGTCTCATAATAATATTATAGAATAATAATAATAATAATAATATGAACACACTATTAATAGACGTATTTTTATAATATAATATTTTATTATGATTTATAATAATACTAATAAATTATTATTTTAAAATTTTAAGTGCATATAAATCCGGTCTCTATAATAATAATAAAATGGTAATATATTTATATTTTTAAAGTATGTAGAAAATAATAATAAAAAATAAAATATAATAATAATAATAATAATAATAATAATTTAAAAATTATTAATTATATTATAATATAATTGACAAGTTGTCAATAATTTAGCAGTACTGAGCATTCTAATGTCTTATTCATTATACTTATGATAGTGTATGTAACGATCAATATCGAATGCTAATTATATTCTACTCGGAAAATGTTTCCTTCGCCTAGTGTACGATACGATTCCATATAAAATTAATTTACTCTCAATAACATTGTCGAAATGTTGTGATATAACGAACTTCTCTTTTTTCTTGTTCATTACGTCCGTTATTATTGTTATTATTGTTATAATATTATTCGAATTCAATTATTTCTATTGACACGATTTTCAACGTCACGTGTCGTTTATATTATTATTATTCGGAAAATTTTCCACCGGGATTAAAAAAAAAAAAAAAAATTATTGGTGGACAAGAAATTTATAATTTTTTTTTTATTTATAATAATTAATCGGATATGGAAGATTGAGTTCACACATAACGTGATGATAATATAAAATATTTAAACTGCATTCCGCCACCAATGACCGTTTTAAATATTCACAAATTTAATTTAAAAATAATGAAATATAAATTATTACGTTTGCCTAACAATAGGTCGCTTGAATATTTTTACTATTTTTAAAATCAAATATTAAAATGTAACTTTTATATAACGGAAAACACCCTTCGTACATAATTAATTTGATATCATATATTATTTTATTGATGTACGAGTACCTAATTAAAAGATTAGATAAAAACATAAGAACAATATTATCGATACGATTTAATATTTAAGTATTTCTTTAATATTTTATTTTTTTTTTAATGTTAATTTAATTAATACCTATTAATATTTGATATAATAATAGACGATAAATTATGAGGTAGGTACAAATAATCTATTAACTCTGTACGGCTTTAATTTTAAATTTTCTAATGTAATATATACCTATATGAACTAATAAATCATTATTTAATATGGGTTTACGAAAATTTCGTTAGGTAATAATTATTTATTATTTTTATTCGATAAATCGATATCGAATTTAATAACCGAGAGGGGCCACTGTCGACGTAATAGAAACGTACACGAAAGTTATCGAAAGGACTTAAATATTTTTTTTTCTTTCTTCCTTCCTTCGAGCCAGTGGGTAAATATTTAAACCCATAATATTATATATATAGGTTTTATATAAGGTTTGTATATTGAAAAAAGTTATCTAATAAATCGACCATAACTTGGTATTATTTAGTTTTTTTTTTTTTTTTTTTTTTATACATAGTTTATCACGAACACGACGTTATTAAATATATACGCGAGTGTATTATAAATATTAATAATAATATATATTGTTATATTGTTTTCCGATATTATTTTGTAATAATGTATTATACGACGATTATTACTCATAAAAAGTGATTAAATGTATAATATTATAAACGTACACGACATTCAAGAACGAGTACCTATTATACCTGTGCAGGATTTCTTCTATCGAGGGAATATAGAAATAGAAGTTCGCAAATATTTCATTGAATTGATTATTTCGTATGGTACCATTTAATTTTATGCTAATTATTATTATATTATTTTATTTTATCGCGTATAATTTTTATTCAATTTTTTTTACATATTTTCTAACATCAAATGTATCCGTGTATGGAAAAAATTTGCCAAAAATTTTTTTACACGTGCGCGATTTTAGTCCCTTTCCCCTTGGGTACGATCTACACAAGAATAACGTTTAAGCAGGTTTAACTACAACAACAACAACAACAAATAATAATAATAACAATAATGAAAAATCGATGTCTTTTCATTCGTACATTTATACGAAATAATAATAATAATAATAATAATAATATGATGTATTATTTTATAACATTTATTATCCACGGCGATCCACCTCGACCGTCGCGCGTAATTTATTAAATCCAATAAGATACTACGCAAGGTCCTCAATCTCATTCTTACATTATTTCGTATATTATACTATGTATAAATATATATGTATATATGTATGTATGTATGTATGTATGTGTATACCTTTGTGCTTGTGAATAAAAGTGGATAGGATGATAAAAACGACGCGGCGAGGCTGGGGAGGCAGACGCGGCGATATTATTATCGTTCGCGTTCAAAGGGCGAACAGCGGATTTCGTATATATAAATACACACAATAATAGCTTGTTGCTTTTTAGAGTCGAACGAAAGTTTAAAAAAAAAATATAAAAGAAAAAAAATAAATAAATAAAAATAAAAACATCAGAGGACGAGTCTTTTGAAGAGGAATTTTTAATTTGTGTTCGTCCGTTGTCGGGACTTATCGAGTGTGTAAAAAACAAACCGTATACGCATAATATCTATTATAGTGTATATAAATAATAATATGTACATTTCATACGCCGTATTTGGTATTTCTGTATACGAGCAGACACAAACTGCGATTCGTTTTCATCTTGTGCACCCGCGACGAAACGAAACGAAACGAATATAGACATATTATTATTATTATTATTATTATTATTATTATATCCTGTGTAGTATTAAACATCGACGGTACGTCAGGAAAATTGTTTTGTATAAATCAATGCTCAATGGTTTTCAAAACAGCGCCGAGTCGAAAAAAAATTTCATTCCAAAAGGACAAAAGGTATTCGGACATCTACTTGGTATTATAATTTACTTTTGTTTTACTATTTAAAAACGCATTATAATATTAATAAGACCTAAATTTAATTAAAAAAAAAAAAACATAATGATATAATGATAAGAAAGGATAATCCAATAATTTCAGATACAATATACATAATAATAATTATAATAAAAATATATTTACTACTATATAGGTACTATAAATGAAGACTATAATATATTTTCCAAAGCCATTTAAGGAATATATTTTTTCACCACTAACATAAACCCTAGGCTACCCCTGACCTAAATTTTTAGAAACAGACCATTAGAACGTGTTATACAAATAATATAGAAAATAACCCAAAAGCAAATATATAATACAGTTTGGACAAAATTCTTGCGCGGTATTATAACTATAAATATCGAAACGAGAAATTAATAATATTATTAATCTAATTAAAACTATAGGGCCAATTTTTTTTTCTATCTTAACGCGATAATAACATAATCACACCGCGTAAAAATAATAATTATTATTGTTTTTTTTTTTTGTTTTTAAATAATAATTCACGTGATATTTTTTTATTATTATTATTTAATTTCGATATTGCCACGCGTATAATATCGGTTATTGTATTATAGAATATTATTATGACCTATTTTCGCCCGGTCCCTTGAAAGTCATTTACAAACGGGTAATTTCGACTGCTAGTGTTACGCGTATTATACCTAGGTATAAACCATATAATAATATATGTCATAATACACTACACGTGTTCGAACGTTGATAACGAGATTATAAAATTGTTATTATTTTATGTCGTCGGCCAACATTAAAAAATATGCGGACTAATATTATATTTATATGGTATATAATGGTACACAATAATAATAATAATAATAATAATAATAATATGTACGACACAGAACGAACGTCGTTTTCCGCACGTTCATCCGCAACGTGTAAAGTGTGATTAAAAAAAAAAAAAAAAAAAAAAAAAAAAAAAAAAATGGCAGATTTATTTTATTTTTTACGTTTCTCGCGTATTATTATCGTATATACGTCGTTTATTCCGACGCCGATTCCGTGCGGATATCATTTAAATTTTTTCCACAAAAACACACTACCATAAACATATCAAATTATTATACATTTTTTTTTTTTTTTTTTTTTTTCCCAGTTACCGCGTGTACGTAATGAATTCGAAAAAAAACAAGCGCGACGATGACGATACGAGAAAAAAATAAAATCGGTCCGAGAGAATATTCGTTGGTTGGACATGCCATTTCCATGTACTTACAGTGGTCCCCAAATAAACAAAATCGAAAATATTTATATAAACGTTTATTGTATGATATATTCTCCGAAACACGACGTCCATTTGTCTGTTTGACAATCACTGCGATTTATAAACTTACAGGTGGTTAATAAAAATAATAATAAGCGCCACTTAAATTTTCACAAATTTTCTATCAATTAATTTTTTTTTAATTAATTGTATATTAGACTTTCGTAAAATTTAACCGTGGTCACAATATCGGAGGTTATATATAATATAATAATAATTATATTAATATTTCAAGATTCGTATAAGTAAATCCGTATAATCGAGAATTATTTTAATAACCAGAGGTTTATGACAAAACAAACTGGAAAACTTCGATATTTTTTTTTTTTTTTTTTTTATGCGTTTAATAACGAATAAATACCACGGTAGGATATAAAATTGTGACGTATTTTGTAATAATTCTCAAAGAATAAACTTCCATTTTAACGTACTTTTTGGCGTTTGATTTTTATTATCCACCGTTCCTTCTCCGCCTGCAGCAACGATAAATTTTCAGTCTTCTCTGCAACTCAACGAACATCTATACCGCGCGTGTTATACCTTACGCGTACACCAACATTAAACCGCGGTTACGGTATATATAGGTATATAATATATTAAATATATATATATAATATAATGGTTAGTCTTTTATATTATCGTTGCCGTCGTCGTCGTCGTCGTAGTTGTTTTTTTTAATTAAACCGTCGGCGGCGATAACGGCGGACGAGCCGCGCGAATTAAACGCCCGCACAAAATTAATTTTTCGATTCTATTTTTTTTTTTTTTTTTTTTTAATTACAAAATACGGCGCTCGCCATTTTAACGTTTTCGATTTCAAACGCAAAGCGAACAATAATCGCAATGGTTGTCAACAACGACTGTCGTCCCGCACACACAAACACAGAAATTATAATTTTTATTATCCCGTTTGCATTATATTATTGTTCGATCATTTTTCGTCTCGGTCGAGCAAACCTTTTATATTATTATTTTCGCAAAACCTATACGGGGATGATTTCGTCTTAGTGCGGGGGGGTGAAAAAAAAACATTAGGTATTGGCATTTGACCGGACCACTTATTGTTATTTTTTCGATAAAAAATGTTCTTTTATAACCGTATGTAATTTTTATATATCTTACATAGGTGTATAGTAAAATTCTACATGTACGATAATCGCCATTTTGGTAATACCCGAATTATTATATTAAGTTAATTTATTTTATTCATACTGCCATATTGTACGAGTGTAGTGTCTCGGACACTAGCCTAACCTCTTATAAAAAATATTAATGGTATTTCAAGAAGAAAAATGAATTAATGCGAGTGTACAATCGTATTTTATACGAGTTCAATTACGCATGTGAAATTTTTTACTATATCGAGTTAATTTTTATGGTAAAAATCAGTAAATTTTATAGTTTGAAAGACGTACTTACAATATTTTTCAATTTATAATTTTTTTTTTTATGTTTAATTATAGTCGAAACTTTATCCATAATTAATTCGTTCGTTTGTTTTAGATAAAAACAATATTCTTGTTTCAATTTCATATCGAACAATATTATAAATTCCGTATATAGTCGTTATATGTTTAATTTTTTATAAACTTTTAATTCAATTTTACATCAACGATATGTTGTAATTTTATCGAAACTCTCTCTTTCTATATATTAGCTCAAAAAATTCGATTGTCACACTTTGTTACACTACTAAAATTGCAATTACAAACGTGTTGTGTTTTATTCTAATTACAATACGAACTGTTATTTTAATTACACGTTTAAATTATTATAACAAGTAGGTACTTATAATAATATTATAATATTTCATATTTATTGCTGTACGAATACTAAAAGTCTGCAACCAACACATGTATTTAATGCAATTAAAATATCATAAAATGAATTAGTGATATATTTTGGTCATTCATTATTGTATAATTTAAAACGACTTAATCTAGAATTTATATGCAATTAAAAATTGGATAAAACATAAATATATCAAACACGTTATAAATAGTTTTTACATAAAAATTATTAAAAATTATATTATATTGTGACGTTTAATATTTAAATTTAAAAATGTTTTTTTTTTTTTTTTTTTTTGAAGTTAAACTGTACCTATATAAGGATAGTAAGTTATTTCAAGTTTTTCAAAACGATCGACAGGCGATTAAAATACGTAAATTGGATTTATATTATTTGTGTGTTATAAAATAATATTCATTATGAGACCTTTTTCACATCGTATTACATTTGTAAAACAATTATTCGTATTTTAAGCGATATTAAAAAATAATTACCTACAAATACGAAAAAAAAAATGTGATTTTTTTATTCATGCGTATTATAATTTTTTATTCCAGCTTAATTTACTTACGTAATGTTGTCGGTTTGCCACGTAAGACGTGCACCACTGTTTGGGCTGTATCGTTTGGGAATACATTCTTCCAGCCGGTACGCCGACACCAAAATCGCTGAAATTCTCGTCTACTGCGTCGTCACGATCATCGTCGTCATACACGTTGCCGTTAGATTTCTGAAATGACCACTGTCGGTTATTGGCATGCATGGTAATGGTATCGACCGATCGTTTCTCGTATTATGAATAAATATTTTAATATTGTAATATGTCGCTTAGTTATGTCTTCTATACATACTAACTATATAACTGTTATTTAAATAAACTGTTAAGTCAGTGTTGAATTGAATGTGTACACGACTCTTATGACTGAAGTTATCGTAAATGGCGTGTAATTTGACCTCACGGCATCAAACATTGAATAACTGCAAAAAAAAAAAAAAAAAAAAAAAAAAATCCATTAAAAATAGTATAAATTAATAGTCTTTCGGCTGTGTGACCAGTACATTTTCGAAATTCAAATTACAGAGACCGCGGTAGTATACAACTGAGATAGGAATTATTCAAAATTTTAGCATTTTTTAATTACTAAGCCACAAAATAATATATTTTCCGCAGACTATTCCGCAGTCTTTCTTTTTTTAATTAAAAAAAAAAATCATCCATATTCTAATATTGTAAATACAAAGTTTACCTTTGAACTGAATGTCCAATGTTAATAAAATTTACAAAACCAATGGTATATATTTTTTATTTTAGATAAATTTATTTTCTATTTTAGACGTACTTCTTATTTAAAAATTCAAACGCGTCGAATGAATTGAATATTATATAATAATATGTTCATCGTTCGTTTAAATTTTATATACCTGTACGATTTCATACTTACTATAGCACACATTTCTTGATGCATTCTCGTAATGCGCACTTTTAATTTTGGATTACTATCATATGTGAATAATATATTCAAAATTTCACACGATTATTGCAGTCGTATCATTTTTCATTTATATATTATTTTTATGCAAGTAGTTCATGAATAGATTACTGAACCGTATTATAATTCTGTTGTTTATTACACGATATAAATATTATATTTACTCGTGTGGCTTGTGTGAAAATTCTCAGTTCAAAATTCAAATAATATTTATAATAATAATATGGGTTATCGACAAAGACGCGCGTTTTCCTCGGGGCTAAAGGCCCGTGCGGCACGTTTCGAGGGGAGAAAATTGTTTTTTTATTTTTTTCGATTTTTTTTTTTTATATTTATATAATTTACGTCTTAATATATTTAAATTATACGTAGGGGAATAAAGCAGCAAAAAAAAAAAAAAAAACCTAACCGGGCAAAAAAATAACTGTAAATATATTTTTATCCATTGACACAATATAATATAATATAGAGTCGAGAGTCACCGTTTAAATTATAGACGATATAATTATTGAATAAATAGACTTTTTTCGGAGCAAATTTCTTGTTATATTTTATTACATAATACGAATATATTATTAAAATTATACACAAATCGTTTATTTTTTTCTCGTACGTATTTATAGAAAACGTTAATAGAAATATTATTATCGATGTACATAATATTTGTATATTACGTTATTGTTGGTATTTATATTAATATTTCTATTCGCGTAAGACGGTAGGTATATATTTGCGTAAACCATTATCTGTTCGCATTGTTATCGACTTATACTAAATAATGATAATAATAATATTCGACACACGGGCTCGTCAAACCAGCGCACGCCTTTCGCACAATCCGCTTTTCTATTTCAAAGAATACGCGTCAATCGAACAAAAAGTAGGAAACTTTACTCGTCAGAAATTAATGACGATTAGGTAGGTATGGGTGTTCTCTTCGTTTCTGAACGAGTATTCTGCTCAAATAGGCAGTATAATCATAATAATATTAATTTGTATAAACGCGATTGTTGATTTGGTCAAGGGAAAAATATTGATTTAGGTTTATTTTTTTAAACGTTATGAGAACGTTTTTATTAATAATTATTCAATATAAAACAAATTATTTTTTAATAAATAATAATAAACATAATTATTATTATTATTATTATTATTATTATTATTATTATTACTATTATTATTATTATTATTTACGTACCTACGCGTATCGTTGCACTATGTGAATTTTTAAAATATTTACAAAGTACAAGGATAATGTAAAAAAAAATTGTTGCAGTAAATATTCTAAATTCGATAAAACGCACGTGTATTGGAAAATATTGAATAATAAGTTAATATTTATATATTATTTTAATAATAATATACATGTAGTATAATAGCTGTAATAGATTCCGAGAAAGACGCGATACGATGTGGGGTGGAAAATGTTGAATTCATTCGCGGTCGTTCGCTTGGGCGGATCTACAAAAAAACACGAAAAATAATAATTAAAAATAATAATAAAAATAATACGCGTATATTCGCTACCCAGATCGCACGAGCCGTTGAATTTTCACCAGAATCTGTACAGCGTTAATAATACATATATACAGAGTGTTTCTGAACGAATTTTGTACGCGATTTTTATTTAGATTTTTTTTAAAAAATTTCTGATTTGGTGTTTTATTAACGAGCAAAACTATATAATATAATTTTTTTTTCGGTTGGAAACTTTTATGTTTAATACATACTCGTAATATTGTAATTGCAGTACATGAAGTGAGTATACTTAATAAGTCAATTTGAAATTTATAAAATTATAGATAAACCGTTATAATATTGATATCTCCATTACTATTTTACATATTATTATTTGTTATCATCCTGTATATACGTATACATTATTCCGTCAATGGCGTTTGGCGTTTTTTTTTTCTTTCTATTTTAATCTTTCCCCTAGTCCATCGGAATGTTTGATTAAAAAAAAAAAATCGCGTTTACACTACGCATGGATAGCGGGAAAAGTCCGCCGTCATCTCGATAGAACAGTGGTCGAAGAGGTGGAGGTCATGGTGAAGGGTGTATCTAAATCGCGTTGCACAAATATATAAAAAAAAAAAAAAGACACGTTTATTATTATTGCTCGTGCTGAATACGGACCATTGAATTTCTTCCGATCATCCCCTTTCCTTCGTCATCCCTTTATCCAGCAAAGTTTTATTTTTATTTAGTTACCCCATAGGTGAGTGAGAGGTGGTTTAAGGGTTATTTTTATGATATCTGATTCTCTTTTTTTCCGCGATAATTTTCTATTTATTTTCTCTATTTGCATATTCTACAATTCCATGGAATTTATTATTTATATGTAGAACTTAATTATTATAATAGTGTAACTTTAAATATAAATATTATTTAAAATTTTAATATTCTTAAAATAATCGTTTTAGAAAATCAAAACATTTAACAGAATATCAGAACTTTAAATCAGATTTTTTTAATCAGAAGTTTAATAAGTACTCGTATTAATTAATAGTTTTGTCTTTTGTTTCTCATTTTACTGTTTTTGATAAATTATTAATAAATAGGTATTAACTTTTTATGATTTATTTATGTCTTTTTTAAAAAAAAAAAAAAAAAGAAGAAGATAAATATTTCATTTTAATACAATATTATTCAGTTATAAATAATATGAATAATATATTATAATATAATATAACTTAAATCCTAAATCGACTGTTATTTCTAATGTAAGTTATCAAAACTCGTTGACAACTAAAAACAGTTAACCGATTTGTAAAAATACGTTTCAAAAGGTTAGTTTGCTCGTAAATTAGCGGGTATTATTATTATTATTATTTTGTTTTTAACATAATGTATACCTGCACGTGTTCTAATGTACTGCTTTTAGTGAAAAAACAAAAACTATTAAACATATGTTTTCGACATTTGTTTTACATTAAAATTGATCATAAATCGTGAGCGCGTATACATATCACGATTCAATTACAGTAACTTTGACACAGTGTTAAACATTCAGGATTAATTTTTTTGTGGGCGAGCGTGAATAAGAGTTATTAATACGTTGGTTCGTACAAATGTATAATATATTTTTAATTTCGTTTTTATTAAATAATCAGTGTAGTAATAAAAATCATCTTATGAGAGTAGGGGTCAGAGTTTAAACCACTATAAATAATAATTATTAATAAAATAACAAATTATTATATAGCATAGAGATAAGCACAAAGTATTTTGTGATTATCAAAATTATTTCTATTTAATCATTTGAGTAAAATATGTGAATAAGTAAAAAAAAAAAAAAAAAGCATTATAAAATATTATTTCGACAAGCCGTTTATATTAAATGTTATACATAATAACTATATAGAAATAAATTCGGATAAATATTTTTGTAACTTTAAATTTTTTATAATAGATAATCTTTAGGATTAACATATAAACCAACAATAAAACGAAAATATTTCTTATAAATATATATACGATGTGTGCTTAATATCTCTGTTTTTATATATGCATAACGGTTAATCCATTGAATTTTAATAACCACTAGAATCTCAAATGATTTTTAATTTTTAACAAACGTTTGTACAGATACAGAGATAGAGTTGTTGAAACAAAACTAATCGATATACCGTCATATTCTATTCATAAATATTAAATTTATTAATGATTTATTGTTATCAAAGATATTACACCGACTATATAATCTTCATGGCGCGAGGGAATAAGTTAATTATTTTTGCGAATCAAATGCAACGTATAACGCTTAAAGACATATTATTAAAAAAAATTCTCTGATGTTTTTTCAGTAATTGAAGTAACTATAGAATCTATCCCAGATCCACTATCTCTAATAAAATTAATTATTTATTATAATAATTTAGCTTTGTTATGTGAAGAATTCAAAATACATATAATAATAATAATAATAATAATAATTCATAATAATTCATAATATATCTTATATAATATCATATAAGAAGATTATCGTTTTTTTATTTCGATTTGTAAAGAGTAGAAACAATTGGAGCAAAGTAAGTAGAGCGCGTTATAAAATCAAAAGCTGAAATATAAAAAAAAAAAATATATATATATTACAAAAAACGATGAAAAAACATGCAAGTATGAGTAGCAGTTGCTTTAATATCGGTAGTTTCAGGCTCTAAATAATTTCATTACCGTTAAACAGTTATTACTTTCTTTATAAATGTCATCAAATAAAATACCTATTATTTTAAAAATTCAAACAATTTTGCAATATTTATTTTATGTAGGTATATAACAGTATTATATGTTTATATTGTATACATACGACGAACAGAATAAAAACCACTGACAACTGGTTAAATAATTATTTTCAAGCCTGTTGCAGTTCTTTATTTGTCTAAATGTAATGTCTACGCGAATGAAAGAAAACGAAATGGGTCAATCGTATAACCAAACGCAAAGTTTCATTTACAATTGAGATGGTTTGAAATTCATATGGGATTAAGTTCAAATATCTTCAAAATTTTACAGCAATCACATATTACGTTTTGTAAATTTTTAATCAGAATATACATAATAATATGTTAAAATTTAAATTCAATATTGGCAAAATATTACTATGTAATTGATATATTATATAATTATTATAAAATATAAATTTAGATATATAAATATATTGGACCTATCCATTTCCTGAAAAAAATTGATACGACTTTGTCTACGTATAATGCACGTTTCTTCCGCAGACTGTGTACATGAAAATATATTATTTTACTATTAAAAATAAATTAATAGTATTGTCTCGTTTATTACCTAACCTATACGAATTATAATAATTTGTTTTTGTCGTAGACACAAAACGATATTTTGAACAACTATCAAAATTATTAATTTATCATAATGTGTATAAATTCTATGCATAATATTATGTTAAATATTACAAACGTTTGAAATGTGAATAGATGATATTTATTAGGTACCTATATAATATAGTAAAAAATAATTTTTTTAGATGGTCGGTTTACAAATAATTATCCCTGCGTACGCTACTATATAGAAGAAGATAATATTTTTAATTATATTATTATGATAATATTTTCTCGTGAGGTTTTTTTATATATTTATATATATATTTTTTTTTTTACCTCATCCCCACACAGGAGTGTATACGCACGAAATTATTATAATATAATCGCATATAATGTAAACATTTCTACAATCCGCGTGTATTATGTTATAATATTAACTAAAACAGTAATAATAATAATAATAATAATAATAATAATAATAATAATATTATAATATTTTATTATTGCGCATAAAGATAATAATAAATAATAACTCACGTAACCGATCGCGTACTCGGCGTGCCGTATAATATAATCGCGTAATGTATACTTATCCAAACACAATATTATGATACGCGTGGCAGAAATTATGTTATGATATTATTATGGAAGATATTATACGTACTCGTGTGTACGTTTCACCGCAAAATAATATATAATAATAATAATAATAATAATAATATTATTATATAATAACGCATTAAATAATCGCATATCATAATATTATAATGTGCGATACGACGATGATGATGGGTAAAAGTGTATCGAAAGGAAACGACGACGGACGGACGTAAAGAAACAAATATCCGGAAGACATGCGATTTGGTATTTACGTTGTCGGCGTCGCGATCGCCGCCGACCGACAATCGCATTTAAATACTATTATTATACGACCATGTATAATATATTAATATTATATGCAAGTTGCCCGTGCCAAACGTGCTGTGGTCAGAAATTATTTTACGTCTCAGTTCAATTTTGATATAAAAAAAAAAATGGGCGGATTTCTTTAATCGTAACAGTTCTATATATTTTCGTATATAATATATTGAAAATGACGTAAAATTATTATAATTGAAAATTTTAACAAAATATCAAAACACAATATTATTAGGTATCTGTACTACATAATATATTCATAATGCGAAGTCGTCGATTTCGTCAAAATAAAAAATGAAAAGTTTATTTTAGATTTTGAGTGAAGCGCACAATGTATTGGTTTAACAATAATGAGTGTCTCTTTTTATTTATATTCAATGTAGACACTTTTTGTATGCTCCAATTTTTACGAATAGCATATGTTTCCGATAGGATCAACATATTGATACGTCAGATATTATATCAACCTGGGCAAAAACTAAATCAAGAAGATTGTTTTAAGTTTTAATTTTTAGTACTGACCTAACTTTATATTATAATAAATTAATTAATCTAACTCAATTTTTGTAAATTTTTATTTTTAATATTATATCAATTTTGTAATTATTAATATTTCACAAATAATAAACATCAAAAAAATAATAATAATGATATTAACAACTTTTTGAAGTGCTTACCTAATTTATGGTTTTTCTATTATATTATCTTAATATTAATATTTTGATACAGTGAATGGGCCAAGGTTTTTTTGTACCCGGCCGAAATTATTAAGTAACGCCACTGATATGGGTTATTATAATATGCCCTGCACTACATACTCTGTCTAGGAAAAATAAATAGCTGGTTGCTTGCTCAACACAATGTACAATTGTGTTAACCGACGACTACGACGAATATAGTATAATGAAATTTCTATTTAATATGGGCGGAGCTTATTATATATTAGTATCCCATAAACCTCATATTAGTTTATTTTGAACAAATAAGTTTTTTTTTTAAATTTAATTTTGTTTTTATTTTAAATCCAGCCTTAAGATTAGTGAATAATTCGTAAAATTCTTGTTTTTACGTATATAATGTTTGATAAAATTGGCAATTTTTGGTTTAGGGTTTACTCAAGTATACTTACATATTACTTAACATCATACTAAAATATTAGAAAAATCCCTTATCTCAATTTTTTTTATAGCTGTTTTAAGTTGATATTTTTAGTTCAAACGAAAATTATAATCTGACTGAACTTCGCTCAGAATCGTTTTTACGAATGCAATGGTTTATCATTCAAATTCTAATTAAAATTAAACGCTATGATTCGCCCACCTGTATCCTGTGCGGCAGGAGTATCAGCTCATCTTTTTTAAAATTATATCCATTACTATTACATTAATAAAATTATAAACGCATGTACGTGTTGTTACGTAATGTCATGAATAACGTCCGAAATAATGGACGGTCAATCATTTCTAATAATCTACCATTAAACGTGACGTCGATTAAAAAAAAAAAAACAAACAAATGTACAACATCATTGCAACTATATATATATATATTTTTTTTTTTTATCACCAGTTTTCTTTTTTAAGCCAGTATATCACATAATGACTATAAATAACCATAACGCTTGGATTGATCAATATATTAAACACGTATAAAATATATTTTGATATTTCGAATCTCTGCAATATATCGACATAAATATGTATTAAATCGTTCGCGATAGATCTTTATATCACAATTTGATTATACGAGTTTATTCGTATGTCGTATCGATATAAGATAATAAAAAAATATATTCGAGTTTACCTGCAAGTTATAATATACAGGTATATCAGGTTTAGATCCACAAATCTATACGTTGCTCTTATTATATTATTATCTAATAATAATGCGATACGAGTCTCTGATAAAGCGTCATTTATAAATGTCGATTTATTAATTTTTTTTTTTTTTTTTTTTTCGAAATTATTATTAAACTGTAGTCGTGAAATTTCCCGTTCGTGCTTTACAAATCGTTAATTGCATTTACAACTGCATAACATTATAGAATCTCGACGAACGTAAATTGCCCGATACCAGCTGACAATGTGTGACAGCGTTGTTTACTTATTGCATTTTTATACGGTCCGCAATCGTGTTATAAAAAAAAAAAGTTGCAGCGACACGAAGCGTCCGCAATCGGGTATCACCGATATTATTTAGTTTTAGCCTTTTAGGCAATATTTTTTGTACGCAGAAATGCAGTTT
Source organism: Tetraneura akinire (assembly GCA_021307375.1). Lineage (NCBI taxonomy): Eukaryota > Metazoa > Arthropoda > Insecta > Hemiptera > Aphididae > Tetraneura > Tetraneura akinire. Next base: position 5,312,018 of record JAIUCT010000011.1, read on the forward strand.
TAGATTATATCGATGGACCGGTCCCTAAGCGGTACCCACGCCAATAACAGTATAATATTATACTCGTGGGCATCTAACCACTTTCTTAATCCTTTCCATTATTTCGAATTAACTGGTATACGATTGCCGCCGTGAAATCACGAGGGGCCACTGCTGCCCGTCTTCCCGTGTGTAAGTTCAATTATGTTATATAATGGTCTGGGGCGCGGTTGCTATACTTGCGGTTACTATTATACTTGCGGTTTTCTCAACCACACAACAAACCACTTTGGCTAAAAGTACAGTTCTATATACATGCAACACCATGTTGTTCTTCTACGTGTATATTATATGTATATATAGAAAATAACATTATTAGTTTTTCTATCTCTCGCTCCAAAAGCTTTCCACGAAATACGTAAATTTATTATCTATATATATATACCTACATCATAATATTATTATGATAGTATTATACGAAAATAATATATTTCGTTTTCTTCAAAATATTGATACATATTGATAATACCTATATAGTATAATAAATATTCAAACGCGAACTCCTTTATAATATTACGCCAATACCAGCATAGTAACATTAAAATATTATAATAATATTAATAATATAATTATGTATCGTGTTAAATGTAAAAATCTGCTACGATCGTATAATATTTTACTAATATTATAAATTATAATATTACTAGTACCTAATAATCTAATTATTTTTACGAAAAAAAAAAAAACGCTTTTTTACGAGTGTTCAGGTATGTATTTTATAATCGCGGATGTACTTTTTTACAGTAAGTGCAATAACAAAATATAATATAACGTTAATGAATAATATTTTGAAAACGACCGGTATAAGAAATAATATCTCCTTCGGTTTACCAGAATTCCAAGAATACAGTTAATAGGAAATGCTCTGTATATATGAGCAAAAAATACACAGAATTTTATATGAGCAATTTCGAATTTGTAATCTATCATCTGAAGATTAAAATTACGTTTCATGCTATACCTATGCATTATGAAAACGACTTTAAAATGATTTAAAATAAAAATGAAATGTTTAAAATTGATTTCTGATTTAGGACAATTATATTTTTTTAAATTTATTTTGGAATAATTTTATTAAATTAAAATTTAATTAATTTTTTTTTTTACAAATTGTATCACTCTAGTCTAGTGGTGTTAATATATTATAATATATTTAGATCCTGTAAATTAATATTTACCTCTAAATAACGGGTGTTTGAAATAATTTTGTTTTAGGACGTGAGAGATGCGAACAAATATTTGGCGTAATCATAGGCGCAACTAGGGGGGCGCAAGAGGGTCTTTAGCACCCCTGAGTTAATATTTAGCACCCCTTGTTTTTTTTAGGTCTTATTATAATAATTACAGTAAAATACTGTCAATTTTAAGTTTTAAAGTTTTATTTAGAACTATTTTGTTCAAATGTCTTATAATATTGTAATCTATGAATATAATAAACTGATAATACTGCATGAAACTTAGAAAAAATATAAATTGTAAATGTCTACTTATTAAGATAATAAAATATGTTTAATTAGAATTGTAATAGTGATTCATAAAGACATAAATAATTGGGAAATAGCACTTGATGGTGTGGGGGCACGGTTTATTTTTTGTTAGGTACATAATTTTAGCACCCCCAATATTTAGGCTCTAGTTGCGCCTATGGGCGTAATATATATGCGTTATGGCATAACTCACTATATATTATATATACTCGTATGTATTATGTATATTATTTATAAATTATTATTATAATATATAAATTTCTATCATTGAAATATTCTACTTTAGATCTACCATAATAATTTTCACTACTCTTATTCGCTATTTCATTTTTTGTAACATTCATCAGTCATAACCGACCAGTCAAATATGGTATAATATATCAAATTAAATTTTATACACATTTTCTTAATGACAAAATAAAATTTAATATTTTTGTTCAAATTTTTGTACAATATAACATTATACCTATTTTATTAATTATCCAAATTTAATATTTTGATATCTATAAAATAGTAAAATACATGTAAATAATGCCTTGGTAGTGATTACGGACAAAAAATCTAAAATAAATAAATATTTAAATACTACAGAAAAAAACGATGGTTAGTAATTTTTAATTTTAAAATATGAATACCTCTAGATAGTGACAATATTATACGAGTATAAATATTATTATAAAAACAATCAATATGGCTATAATTAATTAATAATTATTAATCAAGTCTAAATATATGTTCATCCTTCCAATAAAAAAATAATATTAAAAATCTATTAATATTTTTGACAATAATGATTTACATTTCGCAACAATACACGGGTTTTACACATAAAACATTGTATTGATGTTTATGATGATCCAGCTATGATTATAAAAATAAAAATAATTTACTTGAAAATATCTCTGCTACTTTTATTTTCAGTTCTTTCAACATAACGGATAAAATACGTTTAAAATATCGTTCTATACCTAATCAATGATTTTTCTTTTAAAAAAATTTTATTCGAAATATTTATTTAAAAATCAACTGATCGTTTTGATTTTATATTACAGTAGATTTGTTTATATGTTTAAAATTTAAAATAGTGGACGAAAAATAGTGAATTACGTGAAATATTAAATAATATTGTGTAAATGTAGAATAAATGCACACATAAACTAATTTTATTGGTATAATGTTTTCAAATAAATCATTAACCGTACACGTTAAGTTTTAATTTATATATAAAAAAAAAAAATGCACATTTATTCTATAATAAATAGTCTTACGTTATGTAATTATTATTATAATAATATAGAATATATATATGAAATATACCGAGTACAATCGTTTGTCTCCGCTGCGACCTGCAGGAGTCTGCAGGGCGAGTCGAGTCCGTTTCGATCCCTTCAAATTGATCCCTTTAAATTTATCTTTACTTCCATGGCGGGCCCGTTCGTCGACACTTGTGTTTTAATGTCTGTATACAGAGTGATCAGTATTTCATGTTAAAAAAATGGCGGGATAACATACGTTTTCTTCGTTATTTCCGTTATTTTAGTAACCCGAAATTCCGATCACCCTGTATACACTTACACCTACAAATATATGTATGTAAACGGACCGAAGAGACTTGTACGTCACATCCCTTCCGCCGACCATGCGGCACGGGTTTAATCGAATTTCACAAGCAATTAACCGATATCGTTTGTATTCGCCGGCCGCTGCATTCGCAATTGCCCGTCGAACAAAATGCTATATAATAATATAATGTTATACCACGCGATCGTATTATTTGATTCCGTTTCTACTCGTTTATATTATGTCCTCGATTTTATTTTAATTCTCTTCAAATATCGATAAATATCCTAAAAAATATATAAATTCGTATAAAAATTTTAAATGTGCATTTTCAATTATTATGAATAATATACGAGTAGTTTCAAAAAATAATAGGTAGGTACTCATATTAATCATAATGAGATTTTTCAATTTCAAAAAGTAAAAAAAAAATATTTACTAAAAAAATAAACATCAAAATATTGTACGAGGAAAAGAAAATGTTTTTGATTGGTCTTCTATGAATCGGTTAATGGACATAAATATAAATTTAAGTTTTTACGATTCGTTTTATTTCATAACCAGATTGCTTTAATTGATCTTATATTACAAAAGAAAATATATTTACGTTATAAATTCTCAATTTTCTTAAAATTTAATAATTTATAAAATATATTAGGTAATATTTCTACTTCTAATTTATAATTAATTATTACATTATTAATTAAAAGAACGAAATTCTTCTTATATTTTAATATATCCAATTATTTAAGAAACATCAATATTATTTTTAATAAGCTTATTATAGTGAATATTTTTTTTTTTTTAATTATATATTGAGTATTCGGACGTTAATTTCAGTTCCGTCTGGTCCTATTAAGTATTTTTTAGTTCTTTTACAATCCGGTCACTTCATCATGATAATACATTTAATAATTATGGTTTAATTTCACTGTAGATTATTTAATCAGTCTATCTCTATCCGATCTATTTATTTTAATTTCACTTTGCTGGACCGGTATGGTGTAACCTATAACCTATATTACCTAACTAAGTATACAGAATTATTATACTCTGTGTGTTTTCACTTGGGTACGATTAAATAAGTTCGTCTATTTTTAAGGGAAATTTAGTATAAAGTATTCTATGGTTAAAAACATACTCATGTTTATAAATTTTTTTTTTTTAAATTATCGATGTTATTGATTTAGTCAAAGACAAAATATAAGTCGGTACCTACACAAAACAAGTTTTTTAAACAGCATTTTCCCATTAGATATTTATGTAGATTATATTTGTTTCGACCGTAAATATGATGGCGTATATTCCCGATAAATTATCGGTTAAGACTGTAAAAATAAAATATATATTACGTTATATAATAGCGAGAAACGACATAAATCGTTCAAGGGATTTGTTTTTTTTTTTTGTTTTTTTTTTTTTTTTTGTAATTATATAGATGGATCAAAATATTTTATTATGAAATAAACAGTAAATATATTATCGTAAACACGTATTGTATTTTATACATAAATATCTTCATTTTTACAATACCACAGTTTTATCACTCTGTATACATGAGTTTATACATGAACGTACTCGTCCCTTTACGTTATCGTATAATACCGGACCCCAGTCATACAACGAAAATTAACAGAAAAACGAAAATAAAAAAATAAAAAATTGATATATATATAATATATATCCGAGTATACGTGATAAAAATAACGTGTCCGCATATTGCCGCTGATGTGCACCGAGTGTTGCCAGCGACACATAGCGTTAAAATTCCTCTCGCGTACATTTCCATTATCACTGAATGCGATGCAATTCGCGCGTGCAACGTCCGATTCGATTCTGATTTTCGATAATCGATTGTTATTTTAAACAATGCGTAAATAATTTCTGTAATTCTTACTATTTTTTTCAGTCTAAAGTGGTAAATTGTTTAAAATATCAGTTCATCGATCGGGTGTATGCCCGGCGAAGCTTAATCGAAAAACGACTGGGCAAACAAAACGCGTTTGACAACATTGGACCTATAATTATTTACACATGATAATTACATATTATATTTAGCGGGAAGTTGAGTACCGTTGCCGGAAGACGATTCACAGTAGCTAAGCAAACACTACTCGACTCGGGCGAAGACGACACTAAAATGAGAGCAGTTCAAGGATGACAATTATGGGTGGTCCTAAAAGACAATCTTGTATCATCTACTAAAACGTCACCTTATGATATTGTTAAGTTTGAGCTTCGGACTTACTTACTGAATTATTATTATTTATATATGCAATGACATAAATCATTATCATGATGAGATATCATTTACTAAAGTTCAAATATTTCGGAACGCGCGTATGACTCTGAAATTCATAATATACATATATAGAACGCCGCGTCTTATAGATAAATAATATTATAAAATAATTCATTCAATTTCTTATTATACTTATATTATATAACCGAAAATGTAAGAGATATATTGGATGAATCATTATAAAAAATTTCGGGAGCTTATACATAACTTGAACCTAACCGAATTAAGAGGAACGAAATTTATGTAATTTTGAATCACGTAATATAGAGCAAAAATATGTGATAAACCACACTATTTCGATAAGCAAAAGGCAACCATTTAATTTTTGAAGAACAATCGATTTTTTAAATCAAGGTGTTTTATATTTTTCTTTTGTAATAAGTTTAAAATTAAATTTCTATTGTTGGTATTCGTAAATGTTTCTTATTCGAATAAAAAAATACAGCGTGTACCTATAGCTATATATACCTATACGATAGGCTCGTCCTTGCTCCTGTTTAGTGATTTTTACATAGATATATTCCGCGGTGAAAATACAATAAACTTGTTATGAATATTCATTACCTTTATTTAATATATTATTATAAAACGTTTATTTTAACGTTAGTTTTTATATGCATATTGTAGGTAGTCGATTGCATATAATATTATTATATATATTATAAAATAATATATTTTAATCCGACTATATGAGCTGCGACTATTCAAATTGTATTTAATATAATGTAAAGTCGATATGTTTTAATAAAATTAAATTATAACGTTGTAGTGGTGTTATTACAGTGGACGATGACGACGTAGACTTCAAAACATCAAAAGACTACTTTGAAAAAGGCTTGTAGCAAAAACGTCACGGATTGTGCCGGAAGAGTTTTTCTTCTGTTCGCAACGTACTGCAGCGGGGTATTATTAATTTTGGACTACAACGAATGTTTAATAATATACTATATATATATATATATAAGACGGTCGTCGAGGGTGGAAAAGTTTTTTAAACCAAGTGCAACTGGAAAAACATTTATTTATCTTCGAATCCCTGTCTCTTCTTCCCCTACCCGACTGAGACTATTTAACGATGTGATAGCATCCGTCGTCGAGCGTTAACGAATGAAATGATATATACAAACGCATAAGCGTATACCACATATACAAGTTTTAGACTGTAATTAAAAATTATCTTGCGATACGCACACAAATTTCGCGGACAAGACATTTCGTGTCCGAGATGAAAATCACGACGGCCCAGACATATTTATCATATTTTACGTTTTACGCTTGTAAAAAATACAAAAATTATTGTTTCGTTGATACGTAAGAGCAGTATATAAATTCATAATGAGATACCGGTAAACACTCGTTGAAAATAATATTATAACATCGTAAAGGCAATCTGTAATATATTTATATATTTTACGATAGAGTGATATAGGAAGAAAAACAAATTTTTAATTTGAGTACTTAAAAAAAATCACAATTTCACTGTTAATATTATTATAAGCTAAACTATAAGCTTTTATAAAAATTGTTCAAACCCGAGTGCCGAGTATATTTTTATAATTCGAGTTATACTTTTTATCCATTACAAACATTATAGTCGCATACTATTATTATAATATTATAATGATATCAAATTGTCCTACAATGTCAAATCCTCAAATCGTCATAGTAGACGATGAAACGATGTGTCCCGCATTTAAATTTAAAAAGTAAACCTAATACATGTTAGAAGTTTTCACAAAAATTATTGCTTTGTATTATACTCGTAATAATATTAAGATTTATAAATGATAAATAATTCAAAACAATTTTGAATAAACCGATTTTTAAAATAGTAAAGTTAATAGGTATAGGTATATGTATCAAATCAATATACGTATTATATTTGTATATAGGTACGTAATATCACAACTTTAACCTCAAAATTGATAAGGTTATAAAATATTACATTAATACAAACATTTATATATTAATATATAATACAAATAAAATGAGCCTAAAAATGAAATAAAATACGTTATATAGAAAAAAAATGATTTCAATAAAAATGAGAATTAAATTTTTTCAATTATTTTATATTACGTATATCAATATAAACAATAAAATGCACGTATAAAAATAATATTGATCTACATTATTTACAATATATAATTAATGTTTTTCCGACGTACGAAGAAGAGGAAAAAATCTGTAGATCTATTCAACTCGTGTTCCCCGTTCTTATTTACTATAATATTATTGTGTGTTACAGTAACGCGAGAATTTCGTGTTATCGGCGTCGTACACGCGCACAATGCTGTCTCGAGAAGATTTTTTTTCTCGCTAATTTACTGCGAAAAAGTCGATTGGTATAAACCGTTTTGAAAGGGATCACGAGTCGTCGTCGTCGTCGTCGTCGTCGTCATCTCACTTCCTGTTCACGCGGACGTTCTAAAAATGACTGCACGCCGGAATAAAAATATAAAAATATAATCTCACGTTCGTATGTAATATAACACAATGATATATTACGACGTATATATAATATTAGAAGTCGTATTGTGCGTATTATAACGAACGTCTGTCCGTCTACCGTCTAAAAAAGTATATCTAAACTAGCTAATAAAATTATGATATTGTTATCTGACTGTAGTCGTTTTGTATGTATTGTTTTAATATTAACACATGATTGATAATAATAAACCACGTACATCGTCATAATATTGTAATGACACGGTTTTCTTCTTTCGATGAGGAAGGGCTATCTGATATCGACGTCGTTCTATTATCAGTAAATTCAACAAATTCACCATCTCTTTAGGACGAAGCATAAACTATCCAAAAGTAAATATCCACACTTATCACGGCTTACCTGAACTGACCACAAACACAATCATGCAACACCTCATACAGAGTGAAAAGGCTTAGCCTGGTACTTTAGATAGGCAATCGGCCGACCAAACAGAGCAAATTGCAATTATTATTATCAGAATTCTCTGTACAGGAGTCGAGAACAAAGTGAACGTAAACAATATACATAACATACAAGTAATAATTACATAATTTTTTTTGATTTACTCGGTTTAGATTTATACGATCTATAAATTCTTTGGAATGCGAGGTATATTTTGTTGAGGAATCGGGTACTAGAAAATTACATCTTGGCGAACGTTTGATATTTCTGTCGGCGAGTGCAATAATTACGATAAATATATGCGAGTTGTCTCGACGGATCACAAAAAAAAAAAAAAAAAAGAGCTGATACTCCTGCCGCACAGGATACAGGTGTGCGAACCATAGCGTTTAATTTTATTTATAATTTGAATGCAATGATAAACCATTGCATTCGAAAAAACGATTTTGAGCGAAGTTCAGTCAGATTATAATTTTCGTTTGAACTAAAAATATCAACTTAAAACAGCTATAAAAAAAAATTTAGATTAGGGATTTTTCTAATATTTTAGTATGATGTTAATTAATATGTAAGTATACTTCAATAAAATTTTCAGACCTTAATACCAAAAATTGACAATTTTATCAAACATTATATACGTAAAAACGAGAATTTTACGAAATATTCAATGTTCAATATTTTGTAGAAAAATTTAAAAAACGGTTCCAAAATTTTTCCACATATATATAATAGCTATGTGAACCTTCAAAAAAAATTTCAGGTCTCTATCTAAAAAATTGCCTGAGTTATCGTGAAATGTAGAAATTGAATTCGTCAAAATTTCATTTTTCGTGAAAAATGCCGTTTTTTCGTCATTTTTTCGAAGTTTTTTCTACCGCTTATAGTAAATTTTGAGAAATTCGAAAAATGACCTAAATAAAGTACCATCTACATCCACTTTTACATCTGAAACTCGCTATTCGTGAAAATCGAAGCGTTATTTCGGGTAGTAAAAGTGTTTTCAGAATATTTATTTATATGTATGGATTCTAAGATTTTCGTTTTCCTAAAAATATCAACTTAAAACGGCTATAAAAAAAAATTTTGACAATGGATTTTTATAATATTTTAGTATGATGTTATGTAATATGTAAGTATACTTGAGTAAAATTTTCAGACCAAAATACCCAAAGTTGCCAATTTTATCAAACATTATATACGTAAAAACGTGAATTTTACGAAATATTCAAAGTCTAATATTTTGTAGAAAAATTAACATAACGGTTCCAAAATTTTACCACATATGTATAATAGCTATGTGAACACCCAAAAAAATTTTCAGGTCGCTATCTTAAAAATTGCCTGAGTTATCGTGAAATATAGAAATTGAATTTGTCAAAATTTCATTTTTCGTGAAAAATGCCGTTTTTTCGTCATTTTTTCCAAGTTTTTTCTACCGCTTAGGGTCAATTTTGAGAAATTCAAAAAATGACCTAAATAAAGTACCAACTAGATCCACTTTGCTACCGGAAACATACCCTATTCGTGATAATCGGAGCATTATTTCGGGTAGTAAAAATGTCTTCAGAATAAAAAAAAAAAAAAAAAAAAAACAAAAAAAAATCACACATCATTGTAAAACCAATACATTCTTCGCTTCGCTCAGAATCTAAAATTCATCGCAGACAAAAGAAAATTGCTATTGATTGACTATTGATGGCACGTAGTCCTATCAATATCGATGTATATAGAAAAAAAATGGCAGAGTGTTTGAAATTTGAAAAAAAGTGACGAATCAAATAATTTATTGACGAAACACGACCTCTTTCGCGAGCGCTTTTTAATAACAACATGATAATATAATAATATTACGAGTATAATCGTATAAACGTATAAGCATAAATACACGCGTGACGCGTCGAGGTATGAAAGATACCAGCTGTTATGACGATGCGGGCTCGGCAATATTATAATATTAATGTTATCGTATTATTAGCCGTATACGCGCGCGCGTCGTTCCGTCTCACCGCAATGCGTAACCGGCTAAAATTCGTTATTTAGGTACCTTATTATTATTATTAATATAATATTTTATCCTCGAACGCGTAAAGTAATAATAATTATTAATTATTATACGAATATAATATAATATTATATCATGATAACAATATATCGGCGAGGTTAAACTATAATGCGTTATATTACGCGAGATATCGTTAAATGTACAACTCGGCTATTGTGAAATATATTATATTATATTATTATTATTATTTCCAAAAACCGTTACATAGAATACACAAAGATGGAATATAATATATTATAATATATAGGTAAGTATACGTATTAATACAACCGCTATTATACACGTCATCACGTTAGAGAGATAGAGAATGAGAGAGAGAGAGAGAGAGAGATTGATATTGAAAGAGAGAGATATAGTCATTATTATATATTCTTATACAAGGATTGTTTGTTGTCTCACCCACGCTGCCGAGACGAGCTCGACCTCACGATATTCCATCAACCACCGCCTACCCATCTGATGTTTAAGTAGAACGGATTATATGTAGGTATATATATAAGTAGAATGGAAACAACAACGAAATGCAACGAGCAGAACCAAGACGATGACGATAAACGAAATGAATAATAAATGCTCTTTTCGATTAATAATATATACGTATATAAATATATACGTGTGTGTGTGTGTGTGTGTGTGTGTGTGTGTGTGTGTTAAGAGAGAAAGAGAAAATCGCAGTATATCTTTATATATATATATGTATGTATGTATTGTTGTTTTTGTTGTTGTTGTTGTTGTGTATAATAAAGCTCTGTCGATGAAGACGACGGAGGGTGAGTAATTTCGGGGGGAAATAGGGGATGGCGAAGTGGTGTTGAGCATTTCGTCAGCTCAGTTATCGCGTTTTGGGGTATAGTACGGAAAACGATCCGTTGACGAAGACGACAACGATGACGCGTTGTTTGCCATCGACGACTTCTCTAATCGGCTTACACTCGTCGAACACTCGGAAGAGAAATTTGATATACCTGTATACTACGTCTGGTTTATACAGTAATTTCCGAAGATCATTTTTTTTTATTTTTACTTTTTCCCCTTACTATTAGTATTAAATTTTCGATAAATAATCTACGAGTATTTATTATTTTTCATTTTTAATCATTCGTACATCACGGCACTATACCTACAAACAGTAAATCTACTACGTTTTCAAGATAATAATTTATTATACGTATATTGTATGTTGTAATGTAATAAACTAAAATTAAATACACTGGAAAACTCATTATTATTATTAGGGTTTCAATATAAAAAAAGAGCTGAAACTGGTGTGGAGGGGATAGGGTAGAATTTTAATTGAAATTTGAATACAATGATAAATAATGACATTGAAAAAGATACGATTCTGAGAGAATATCACTCAGATAATATCAGTATTGATTAAAATTTGTTATTGAAATTTATTAAATTACAAACTCATTTAAATTTTATCAGGCACATAATGTAAATATATTATAATAACCTATACTAAAAAAAAAATAAATAAATAAAAAAAGTTAAATATACCTACAATCAAAATAATAATATTACGAACGAAATTACGTATATGTACATATATGTTCATATGTGATAAAATACATTATGTAGTTATAAAAAAACGTAATTCACTTCTAATTTCATATTAATGTTCGATAATATTTTTAAAAAAAATGAAAAAATGTGGCCGTTGTAGCTATTTTGAGGCATCAGTATGAGGATACAGTAATGGTCGTATAGTATTCAATTATAATCCTTATTAGTTATTATAATTAGAAATTGATAACTAACTACGGCCGGTGCAATTGTAAAATATTATTTTTATTATTCTCTATAGGCTATATATAATAATATAACCTAAATTTACACGAGTGTTGTGTTCTGCAACTTGATATAATAGATGATAACGTTATAACTTCTATGAAATTTAGATTCGATTACCTCCAAATTTATATTAAACATGGTTTTATTAATAATTTTAAATCCCTGGAAAATATTAATATGAGATATGTCATGTGCCCTATCGCTGATTCGCAGGTTAAACAATATTTCGTGTAGGTATATTGTACATTTTATTTTAATATAAATATGAGGCAGTATACTTGCCGTAGTATACTAAGTTTCGCTACATCATACGCAGTCAAAGCAATGAAGCTATATTTGTTTTAGTAGAGATAGCTATCCACTTAGTTCCAAGCCTCGCTCCTTATATTGTATTGAGTTTTTTCTAGCTGATCTTCTCCACCTAAGACTAGCTCTGCTCTTTAAGATCGGGCAAGTAATTTAGGTTACATTGCAATAAATATGCATTACTAAATTAGTAATTAACATGCAATCGCATTATTCTACATGTCATGTCGTCGTAGTCGTCGGTGAACACAATTGGAGATTGTGTTGAGCAAGCAACCAGCTAACTATTCCACCTGGACAGTGCACGTAGTGCAGGACATATTATACAGTACACCTATTGAGGCCTCTTATTTTATGTACATTTTATTACGTGACTTTTAGAATAGATTATAAATTATAATTACAGTACGCTAATATACATATGTACAATGTTATTGTACTTAAAATTTACGGTATAGACTCACACGACGTTCCAAATATTTTGTCTACTATGTTACGTGAGAGCATTTTGATTTACCGTATACACTTACACAGAGATTTTAATTATTATTTTTTCTGCGAGTTCACAGGGAAACATTTTGATTTTACGTTATACAGTTTTACGATGTTATAAACTTTTTAATATACTTTTTAAAGTAAATATGTTAATTTTACTTGTTCCTAATATATACCTACCCATAGTCTAGTGGGTTAAGGCGTTTGACTTTAAATAAACTTAAATAATATTAATTAATTAATGTAATATTTGCTATTAGATAGTGTTTTTGACCTATTGGACGAGTATAGTATAACTATTTTTTTTAAAATATAATTATGATGTATTATTTTTGTGTTGCAACATATTTTTATTTTTATGTAATTGTAAGTGTTATTTTTGAATATTGAACCATTATCTTTTTTAATTATATTTTGAGTTTATATTAAAAAATTTTTTACTTAAAATGATATCAAAATATTAGAAAAATCCCAAGTATCAATTTTTTTTTTTTTTTATATCTGTTTAAAGTTGATATTTTTAGTTTAAAGAAAAATCTTAGAATCCATACAAGTATTCTTCTTATTATTTCTCAATACTTTTGTACTAAAAATTATAAAAAAAACCCAAAAAATTGGGAAAATTTTATAGATGCATACTGATATATGTGTATATATAGTTATATACACTGACGTATTTAAAAAAAAAAAAATCGCAAGGGACTATTTTTCTATTTATGTGTGTTTAAATTTTAAATTTCAAGTAATATCAATATTTATAGTATTTATATGGGTTCTTTTTATTGTATTTCAATAGTTCAATATTTTACATAATGTTAAATAAAATTGATAAAAAATATTGTGAAATTTTTTTGAAACTTAAATACAATTTACATACTTAGTTCTAATTTATTGTGAATTATTACATTTACTATTTTTTTTTTTTTTTTTTTTTTTTTTTTTTTTTTTAATAGCCGTTTAATGTATAAAAAGCAATGGAAGGGATACTGGTGTGAAAGGGATACAGGTAGTGATGATATTATTGAATTTTGATTAAAATTTTAATGCAATCATAAATCATTATATTCGAAAAACGATTCTAATTGAAGCACGGTCAGACTTGGGTATTTAGGTGACTCATTTAGGGGTTTTATGATTTATTATTTATATTAAACGTAGAGAATGATAAAATTTTAATCTGCACATAAATTATATCTGATGATTCAAAATTGTTTTTCGGATGTAATGATTTATTATTTCACTCAAATTTTAATTAACATTCAACACTATTCTCATTACACCCGTATCCCTTCCACACCAGTATCTCTTCCTTTTCTTTTTTATACTTTAAAGAGCTATAAAATATAATCGTAAATGTTGTAATTTACAATTAATTTGAATTTAGTATATTTTGAGTTAAGTAAAATGTTTTTAAGCTTCAATAAAATTTTCAAAATTTTTAAAAAATGTTTGTAAATTTTATTTAACATTATTGTAGAATATTGAATATAATAAAAAGAATAAATAAAATTTTAATTTAATATTAATTTTACTGAAATTTCAAATTTAAACACCTATAAAAAAAAATTAAGAGTTATGGTTCTCCTAATAATATATATTAATATATATCAGTATGCTTCAATTACATTTTCAGAACCTTAAAACCCGAAACTGCCAATTAAATTAAACATTTTGTTACGAGTACATTAAAACGAGAATTTTACGAGATACCTACTCAAGAATGTAAAGTAACATTTCCAAAATTATACCACTTATATATACGTATATATATATATATATATATATATAATATATGTTAACACTAAATAAAATTTTCAAATCTCTAACTTCAAAATTGCCAGAATTATCGTGAAATATTGAAATCGAATTCATCGAAATTTCAATTTTTATTAAAAATGCCGTTTTACATCATTTTTTCGTCGTTATTTCTATGGCATAGGCTCAATTTAAAAAAAAAGAGTTGATACTCCTGCCGCACAGGATACAGGTGTGCGGATCATAGCGTTTAATTTTACTTAGAATTTGAATGCAATGATAAACCATTGCATTCGAAAAAACGATTCTGAGCGAAGTTCAGTCAGATTATAATTTTCGTTTGAACTAAAAATATCAACTTAAAACAGCTATAAGTCCTATATTTAGTAAAAAAATTTAAAAACGGTTCCAAAATTTTACCACATATATATAATAGCTATGTGAACACCCAAAAAAATTTTCAAGTCTCTAACTTAAAAATTGCCCGAGTTATCGTGAAATATAGAAATTGAATTCGTCAAAATTTCGTTTTTTCTACCGCCTATAGTCAATTTTGAGAAATTCGAAAAATGACCCAAATAAACAAACACGTATTCAGGATCAATTTTCGGGGGGGGGGGGGTTAAAATTTTTTAATATATGAAGTAAAAATAAATGATTATATTATACGTAGTTATATATGTAGTTAGTCTGTTATATTATAAATATAAAACTACTTTAAAAATTTCGGGGGGGGGTTGAACCCCTAAACCCCCCCTGGATACGGGCTTGCAAATAAAGTACCATCTGCATCCACTTTTACATCTGAAACTAGCTATTGGTGAAAATGGAAGGGTTATTTCGGGTAGTGAAAGTGTTTTCAGAATATTTATACGTATGGATTCTAAGATTTTCGTTTTCCTAAAAATATCAACTTAAAACGGCTATAAAAAAAAATTTTGACAATGGATTTTTCTAATATTTTAGTATGATGTTAAGTAATATGTAAGTATACTTGAGTAAAATTTTCAGACTAAAATACCCAAAATTGACAATTTTATCACACATTATATACGTAAAAATGTGAATTTTACGAAATATTCAAAGTCCTATATTTTGGAGAAAAATTAATGTAACGGTTCCAAAATTATACCACATATATATAGTAGGTATGTGAACATCCAAAAAAAATTTCAGGTCTCTATCTTAAAAATTGCCTGAGTTATCGTGAAATATAGAAATCGAATTCGTCGAAATTTCATTTTTTCGCGAAAAATGCAGTTTTTTCGTCATTTTTTCGCCGTTTTTTCTACCGCATAGCGTCAATTTTGAGAAATTCAAAAATGACCTAAGTAAAGTACCAAGTACGTCCACTTTGCTACCCGAAACATACCCTATTCGTGAAAATCGGAGCATTATTTCGGGTAGTATTTTTGTACACAGACATAAAAAAAAACAAAAAATAATCACACATCATTGTAAAACCAATACATTCTTCGCTTCGCTCAGAATCTAATAAAGTACCTACCAATAATATCCACTTTCCAACCGGAAACATATGCTATTCGTGGAAATCGGAACATTATTTCGGGTAGTAAAAGTCTATTTAGATTAGTGATGTTACGAAATATAGGTGTTCGGTTCGGTTCGGTTCGAATATCAAACTCAAATTTTATAATATTCGAACCGAACCAAATACCTAATAGTTCGGCTTGAAAATTGAACCTTACATTTTTTTGAAAGCCTGTTACAAGGTTTATTATAAAAAAAATTAATTAACTTTTAAACTTTTAATACTTATAAAAATACTGAATCATTAAAATAAATTTTTTAAAAAATATATATAATGTACCAGGTACCTATTACTAAAGTTATTAACCAGTAAGAGTACTTAACAAAAATTAGTTAAGTTTATTATTTAACTTTTAATGTTCGATTCGGTTCGAGTTCGTTAAAATTTTTAAATTGATCGTTCGAGTTCGGTTCGACTTTAAAAATCAGAGTTCGTAACATCACTAATTCAGACATAAAAAATAAAAAATGAAAAACCAAACATCATTGTAAAAACAATACGTGTTTCGTATAATCTATAATAAAAGATAACACACATTTTAAGAACTAAATTTTTGTTTTATTATAAATTATATTATTTGGATTGGATTTATCTAATATTTTGGAATTACGTTATTCAATATAAATGCCCATAATATCCCTAAACGGGTCCATAAATGTACTTACCTGAAAGAACTTCGCTGAGAATTGTGTTTTTCGATTGCAAATATCCGATGATTTATCATTGCATACAAACTTTAATCAAAATTCAACACTATATAGGTACTTTTTTACTCCTGTATCCCTTCCACAGCAGTATCAGCTCTAATTTCTATAATTTAAATAGCTATAAAAAGAACATAAAACATTTTATTTGTAATATTCATAATAATTTGTAACTGAATCGCACATTTGTAACTATTATTAAATTATTAATATATTATATTTATATTATAATTGCAATATAATGTCGAAACTCTGTTCTTTGTAAATAGTTTTTATATTATGATTTGGCCTTTTATATCTACTTTTTTTTTCTGTTAATACTATTCTTCTATCTTAAGAATAGATCCCAAATAAAAACAAAATTTAATTTAAAATAACTTATTTGTTCAAAACAATTCAAAATAAGGTTCATCGATACTAATTTTACTAAGCATTGCCCATATGGCAATTGAAACTGCATTATACTATATTTTTTCGTAATCGTCGGTAAACACAATAATTGTAGATTGTGTTGAGTCTTGTCAGAGTATGTTGTGCGGGGCGTATATAATAACTTATATTAAGACTGTACTCTCCCAATACACAGGACTCATTAATTTTTTTATTTACATTTATTTTGATAACGTCATTATTCGAATTACGTTACGACTTACGAATTATGAATTTATTATATTTATATATTAATAAATCGTATATATAAATTAAATAGTAAAAACATTTTAAATGATGACTTGCATAAACCGATTCTAAAATATTATTATATTTTTCCTTTAAATCATATAAGAGTATATTTTCAACGGATTCTAAAAAAAAGAAAATATTAATATATACTTATAATTATTCGACTCATACTCAAAAATAGGAGCTGATATTCCTGCCGGAGGGATATATGCGTGCTGTGTGCAAATCATAGTGTTTAATTTTAATTCGAATTTGAATGCAATGGTTTATCATTGCATTCGAAAAATATAGCTATTAATTAACATTTTGACATTTTTTATTAAATATTTAAAACGAAAAATTTTATTTTAATTTGGGTCATAAAAGTGTCCACGACATAAAAAAAAAAAAAAGAAAGATACACATCATTGTAAAACCAATAAATTCTTCGCTTCGCTTAGAATCTTAATGATATTTCATTCGATAGTAGCATTAAAAATTAATTTTTGATTAACATTTTATTATTCTCGACATTTTGCCAAACTACCTATATGTTATGTTAACCGTCAAGTGATATCATTGCATGCAAAATTTGTTTAATCAATATTAATACCGTATATTTTCGTCAGTTTTTGGTAGTTTTTCCCACGGGATTAGTTCAATTTTTAGAAATTCAAAAAATAACTTAAATAAAGTACCAATTACATTCATTTTCTTATCGGACACGCAGGGCCGTAGCTAGGAACTGGCATGAGGGCTCTTGCCAGGGACGCAACATTACCAAAGGCGCAAATTTTAGTTACATTTATAAATAAAAATTTAAGTTTTAAAGCTAAAAATTATAGTATTTTATTAATTAAGTTTTAGTAAGCTAAAAATTATAAAGAATTATTTACGTTCAACAATAGGACAAAGTCGTCTAACTTATGTCTATATTATCAATCAAGAAAGATCTAGTTGATCAATTATCATTTGATGATGTCATAGATGATTTTGAAGCTATTAAGGCCAGAAAAGTGCAAATTTAATATTATGTACATTTTTTAAATAATTAATTGGTTATAAAATTAATTAATTTATATTTAATAAATAAAAACTTTATATCTTATTGTTTCTATTTGTTTTTAATTGTTTAACAGTTCAATGATTTTATTTTTATAATATTATATAAGAAAATTATATAAAAAATAAGGTATACATTTTGGGGCGCAAATTTAAATCTTTGCCAGGGGCGCTATAACCCATTGCTACGGCCCTGCCGGACAGTTTACGACTATTTGTTAAAAATTGTAGCATTATTTCCGGTCAAAAATTTCTGTTTTTTTTTTCATACATAAAATAAGACACACATTTATTGTAAAACCAAAACATTCATTGCTTCGCTCAGAATCTAAAATATTTTAAATATTTTTTAAAATTTATATAAAACGTGTAAGTAAAATATTCTTAATTTGAACTAAATAATATATTAAATAGTTTTCTATATGTTATTAATAATAATTTTGTGTCCTTATATATTTAAATTAAAATTATATACCCATTGAAACGACCGATCATAAACCAAAAATTAATTACATCATACGTAATATAATATTTATTATCTACAAATTTTATTCTATTTCTCCCAAAACGTTTTTAAAGATATGCGAAACTTAATACTCGTATTTACTATTGATATAGAAATTTCAAATGAATAACGTAGGTATTACAATATACACTTTGCATGAATTCGTTAGTTATTTGTTTAATTCGATTCCCATGAGTTTGTAATAAAGTCAAAGTAATTTTTTTTTATACTTGAAACAATAATCCGAAAAGGAACGAAAATTTAAAATATTTGAATATGTCACCAAGCGTATTTGTCGTGTATTTCGCATAGTTTTCCGAATAGCGACAACGTTTGGAATTCGGACGACGATGGTGTGCACGTATATATTACACTAAACTGTAATATTTCTATAATACATTTTATAATACCTACGTCGAACGCAAACCGCCTTTATAATAATATTCAACCGTATAATATCATCTGTCACTTTATTATAATAATGTAAATATTACAGTACACGAATAATGTGATATTATAATAATATGTGTGCAAGAACGTCGTGTCTATACAGGGTACAAAAATTGTGAGAAGAGAATTGTATAATATTATACGTTTCGATGTTATTTCCGTTTAATATTTCAATCGATCACCCTGTATAACGGGTACAGTGTAGATTTTATTTAATGCAATAATAATACGGTATGCACGGCGATAATTTAATACAAAAAAAAAAAAAAAAAAAAAAAATTATAATATACATAGGAGACTGTGGAAAACGTGTCAATCGTGAAAAATATTGAATTAAATCGAAATAATATACCAAACTTGTTATTTTTTTATTTTTTTTATCGTTTTCGTCAAACGTCGAAAAACATAATAATAATATATTATAAATTCGAATCGAAACGTTTGCCACGTGACCGCGGTAATCGTCGCTCGGAAGATCAACACGTACACGCGTATTATTAATTATTTTATTATATTAATTATATTATTGCGTATCGTATTTTATACATTTATATTTATAGTGTTATGTTTTCGTTACCTTTATATATTGTGTTTGTTGTAGCACGTGGACCGATTTCGTTATTTCAACGGAACGACAAAAAATTATAATATTAATAATAATTATTAACAAATTTTAATATTATGTATTTTATATTACATACATATGAAAATATAAAACCGACGGCGTGTACATTGCACTTATGCAACAGTTGTTTACAAATTATATAATGTTATTAATTTGTTGATAATAGCGATTTGTTTTTTTTTCGTCGTCGTCGTACGAGAGCACATCGTAATAATTATTATCGTGTTACTGGTCAAGTATAATAATATTATAGTGGTTGTTACCGGATACCGTTACCGTGGTCGACTGCCGTCGCCGCCGTCGCGTCTCGAGGTGGTGGCCGTGTCGCCGACGTGTTAGCTTGGCGAATCGCTGAAAACGCCAGCGCGGGCGAAAAGACGCTTGCGACCGCCCCCCTCGATATAGCGATGACGCCCATCGCGGGCGTCGAATTTTCCGCGAACACGTCAAACGCGCTTTTTACACACATACACGCACGCACGTACGCACTAACCACCCCTTGCAACTCTCTCCTGCCGCCCCTATCGTTGAAGTCGGTCGTCATCGTATTCCGCAGCACGAAGACACGACGCGATATTATCCGAATAACGCGCGTCAACGATCGTCCGACGAAATATTTAAGTATAATTTATTACAAAATTCTAGTCTGCGCTAGAAGAAGGAGCTATAGGGAAATATTGTAAATCGAAAATATTATGCAAAAAACTATACGTGGAATTTAATTAAAACACCGTCATAACGTAGTATTGTTATAGTTGTTATCATAATATTATAGTGGTGTTATCATAATCTATAGTATATGAAATAATAATAACCAACGTTGGATGGTCGTCCAGAATTAATACGATATCAATATCAATAACCGATTTGGTCGAAAACCCGCCCGATCGATATGTGCGCGTTGTTATAACGTATAGGTATTCAATTTATAAACGTTTAAAATTAGTTTATTTAAAAAAAAAAAAATACGCATTTACGAGAATAAATTGTTTTAGTGTACCTATTACGTATACAAATTTTGAAACCGACCGAATATTGGATAATGACATTTCCTCTTTTGTCCTTCAATTCTCGGATATGAGTATTTTCATCTTTATCGGATAATTTAAACGACGTTAAATTGAAATACAGTGGTTTATATTATCATTGAAAATTACACTTTTAACGTTAATAAAAAATCATTCACATAATAAAAAAAAAAAAAACGATTCTCAATATTACTATGAATTTCTTTAAAAAAAAAAAAAAAACATTAAAATGATACCTACAATAAACTACCTATTATATATTTTACTTGATATTTAAAATTTAATTAATTATTAAATATTTGTTATTAAACTATAAAATATCGATCGTAAATCTTGTACCTAATTTAAACATAATAAAAAGCTGTGAAAACGATTCATTTAAAATTCCGACTTGATGAAATATTAAAATTGAAAATTATCGCCATTCGAAATAATTAATATGAATTCTACTTATAAAAATAATAATCGTTGTAAGTAAATCATTGTAGAAAATAATGATTTTGTTTTATTAAGAATATAAAATACGTCTTTTTAATTATTGTTTTTTTTTTTTTATTGTTCATAGAAAATATTAGGTCTTTTTTTTGACGAGTAAACTTACGTAGGTATTATATAAAAGTATTATATTTAAAGTTAAAAATTAGATTGCATTTTGATCTGTAAGAATGTACATAATATATTGAAATAATTTACAATAATGAATTTTAAAATACGACAATTAAACTGTCGTTGTTAAATGTTAATTTACATTTACGATTTTCAACCCTTCCGTATATACGAGATATTACCACGAGTGATTTACAGAATATATACGTATATAATATATATAATATGACCACCGAACGTAGGATAACGAAGTTTTGTTCGCTAATTATCTGTGAAAACGGCCTATGTATAATATTAAATTCAATAATACCTACGCGCTATAGTTGAACATTTTGTCATCGTCGCGTTGTAAATTGTAATGGATCGGACCAATTCCAATCGAATAACAAATATTAATGCAATTTTCATCATTTCAACTCGTTATAACATTTATATCACTACACTTGTATCACTGTACTTGTAGGTATAATAGTGCTATGAATACAGTAATATAATATAGAATCGTTGGTCATATATTTGTAATTGCTTTACAAGTATACTAATAATAATTAATAAATTAATAATAAAAAATAATAAATAATAAAAAAATTTAAAAACAATTTTCCCCGTAGATTAATAATATCACAGGGCTAACCGGGCAAATAAAAAAATTCGAAAAATTTTAGAATTTACTACATTTTATAAAATATAAAATAAAAATGTAGGTACGTATTATATTATGTCAATAATTATCAATTTTATTACAAAAATATACGTATATGTATTATGTCACAAATTAAAATTTTAATTTCCATAAAAAATAAAATTATTTAATTGATAATATATTATACTTGATTTTAAATCTATTTACTAATTTTAATATTATTTTCACAAATAATCAAATGCTAATTTATTTTTTAATTTATATAAAACTATATTAAACAATATAAAATTATTTTTTATTTTTCGTTTTATGTTTACTTTGAAGACAATGTATTTATTTTATTTTTTTAATTTAATGCTTTTAATTTTATTACAATATAGATTTTAAGAATTGTATTTTATTCTAACAGAGAAATAAATATATATATTTCTAATATTATTATAGAAAAACAAATTTCTTCGAATTTTTCCCGATATCCATTTTGTTCGCTCATCTCTATCGTCGTCCAACTCTTCTACTTCTGATTGGATTTGTTCTTATTCGCTCCAGATTTTTTCTATCTTCTCTTTTCGCACATATATCTCATTTATACGTCTACGTTTTCTTTCGTTACGAAATTAAATAATCTCGTTACTTCAGCTGTCCGCGACGTTTAATCAACCTTGATAATTCGCTCATTATTACTCTGTTATAATATTTCTTATTGTATACGATAAATTTATTACTTTTATAATATCGATGCAAACCAATATTAACGACTACTATATAGTTAATCGTACTTACACAGTTAATCTCACTTACAATGTAGAATTTTAAAATTCGAAAATTTATTATAAAATTATTCAGGAAATTGGAATTGGAACACTCTTACTTTAAATTGATGACAGCGCCGCACTTTGCTCCAATCGATCAATTAATCACTCCAACTACAACGTTTTTTTTTTCAGTTTCGAGTCCGCGTACGCGTGGCTTTCGAAGTATTTAACAATAAATTATTCAATATCCGTGGACGAAGGACCACGTTGTAGACTGTAAACTTTAAAATATATCTTGTGGTTCTCGTATAGTTAATAGCTCTTTTCTAGTTAAGACTTAAGAGGATTGGTGATGGCCTGTGTTTTCTTCGATTTAGACAAAAAAGCCTGACAAAATTTTTAACACTTTGAGTATTCAGAATTTAATTCTGAAGAAAATTTTGAATTCATATAGTATTTTACTACTACCGGATGTTGGAAATGGGAATTTTGACTTTTTGCTATAAACTTATAAAAAATTAACAATGAAAATCTTTAAAATTATCAAATTTTTAAATCTCTGCCTAGTTAAAACTATACTTAAAATGAGAAAAATATTTCCAACGTTTTGTGGTAGAGAATGTAGAGTATGTTTTCAGAATTTAAATCGAAGTATTCTCAGTATGTGTAATTTTGTTAGACTTTTTACTCTTTAAAGACGCGAAATAAAAATGTCATCAAAAACGTTGACTTTTGCATGCGCGTGTGAAAACTATTAATACGTATGTAGAGGTACGGGTTAGACACGCACACTAATATTCATTTACTACACACACACTTATACAACTCATACATACGCCCATATAAAATGCCTGTACACAACTCCTTAAAAACGGACCACCACCAATCCCTTTTATAATCCATTTTATATTAAAAAAATACTATATATATATATTATATACATACTTATAATTAATTCTTACGCGAGACGGTGTTAGTTACATAGTTCGCAGTTTCGCACACGATACGCGACTGACTATAATACAATAATTAAGAGATCGGGACCAGATCCGTATCTCCCGTACATTGAAAAATGATATCAATACAAACGATAAAAGCTAATCAATTATTTTTCCACGCCGTCAACATGAATGTCAGTAGGATATAAAGGGGGCTTCTGGACCCGCCACCGCCACCACCACCACCGCCACGGCCACCGCCACCTAACCTAACCTGACCTAACCTAAATTTTTTTTTTTTTTTTAGGTAATAACTTGTATGGATGGGCAATGTCCCAGTACATGCCATACGGGGGTTTTAGATGGAGTGAATCGACACTCGACGGACTAGGAGAATTAACCGATACTTCTTCTGTTGGTCGCCGTATATACGAAGTAGACGTTTCGTATCCTAAACACTTACACGATAAGCATAATGACTTGCCATTCCTACCCAACAATAGTGTTCCCGACGGTTCGAGGGTACGTAAATTGATGGCGACGTTTGAAAGAAAAGAACGATACGTTGTACATTATCGCAGGTAATTAGTGGACTTACACCAAATATTTTCTAAGTATATGTTAATAACATAAATAAGTATATCCATACATTATACAATAGAGGGAGTAGTAAGCAGTGATGTTCCCATCAATTTTTTTGAGAGTATACTAAACTAAAAAAATATCCGAATTCTAATTTGTTCAATTTTTGCATTTTAAAATAAAGGAAAGTGTTAATGATAACTAACTTAATATTAATTACTTTCATTTATATATAATATTAAAAAAATAATTTAAATATATTCACAAAAAATTGTGAAAAAACTAGCATACGTCATTATTATCGTATTGTCAACTATAATAACTAATAAGTAATAGTAATATCAAATATAATACAATTAGTTGAATAACAACACCATAAATTATAAAATAATAGGTAAATTTAAAAATATTACGTTTTAAGATGTTATTGTAATGTACTGCAGGGATTTTACAGAAAATTATACATTATATATTACCAAATTATATTGTTCAAGAATATTCCATAACAACCGGCATTTCCGATAATCCCATAAGTTAATCACCTAACAAATATATATATTTCTTCTTTCTATCTGAATTCATTGAAAATATATGCAGTATACCCATGTTTTTTTTTTAAAAAAACGCTTAAGAGTATACTGCGTATATGTAGTATACCCTATGGGAACACCACTGGTAGTAAGTGGGGGTGTAGAGAAATTACTTAAGGCATCGATGACTAAGAGCGATTGAACTATTACCTACCTATAGTTATGATGGTATACGATTATACGTACATTAGATATGTGTAGGTATAACACGAGCAAATAAATTTTACTTTATTTATATATCGTATTTTTGAATAGTTATACTAATGGCTCGAGAGTTTGATTGGAATAATATATACGATTTAGTGTGGTATATAGCCAGTTCGATTCTCGACCAGAATATTATATAATTTTTACATTAATACAAATTTTTGACGGTAATTAGACCCGTTGTATATTATAATGTAATATTCATTAATAGCCTTCATTAAGAAGCCCCCTTTATATCCTACTAATGTCGTTAAGACGTATAGAGTGTATAATGTATATAGTATAAGTATAGATTTTGGATACATAGCGCGTATAACCGTGTGGCTGTGTCAGTTGATCGCATGTCTGCAGAATTTAGATACAGGTATCATTGATTATAAATTTATAAATCAATGCAGGTATTATATAGAGATTTCCTATAAATCGATCACACGAATACGCATGTATGTGCGTTGTTTGCAATAACGACGCATTGACGCAAGAATCTTTTTCTGCGGTTATCAGTGTTATCACTATTCGCTGTGTATGAAAATATTATAGATTATTATCGGAATGTTCGCTGACACTCGCGTTTTATATTGCGATCGGTAAGTAAAACCCACAATAATTATTTGTTTGAAAGAGGTGGTATTTATTATATTTTATAATAATATTTCAATAATCATTGAACCTTTCTGAACAATCCTTATGTTATTCTTATTAGGTATGAGTGTAGTAAAAATAAACTAATATAATATAAACAATGATAGGTATACTACCAATACTACCATTATCAGAGCCGGATTAAGGGGGGCCTAAGCAGGCTATAGCTCAGGAAAAATGGCATTATATTAAATATATATATATATATTTACTATACATTATACAATAAATACCATTTATCCATATCATATATGGGTTTTGATACTATCCCTTCACTATATATATATATGAGGCAATAGTAGTTGCAGTAGTACACTAAGCTCCGCTACATCATACGCAGTCAAAGCAATGAAGCTTGATTTCTTTAAGTAGAAACAGTTATCCACTTAATTCCAAGTCTCGCTCTTTAGATTGTATTGAGTTTTGTCAGGCTGTTCTTCTCCACCTTTAATACTAGCATTGCTCTTTAAGATCGAGCAAGTAATTTAGATGGAGAAGAGCAGCTTGACATTACTCAACCCAATCACCCATACTGAATACAGATATATTGAGTTACATGTGCCTAGTCTACCATAGCGAGGTATGTGCGAGGACAGCTTACAAAATTTTTCAAAAAAATCATAATGTTGACTATTTAATTTTTTTTTCAATTATGATCATCAGTAGAATTTAGTAGTAAATGATTAAATGTATTAAACTTCATCGATATGAACCTGTTATGGGCAATCATAATCTTCGGTGTACACAATTGTTTATTGTGTTGAGCAAGAAACTATCTATCTAGTCTTCCAGGATTGGGTTTTGCAAAATCAAGTTAAATAATATTTATATCCTATTAAATATATAATTTAATTTGTGACCATTTCGATCAATGTAAAATTCTAAATTTACCTACTTCTTTGTTCAAAATAATAAAAAATTATGTTCATCGATATTAATATATATAATAATCTCTCCCCATATAACAATATTGCAATTGCATTATACTACATGTCGTCGTAGTCGTCGGTGAACACAATTGTAGATTGTTAGTTTATAGCTTATTAGTCCGCCAGGACAGTGTATGTAGTGCGGGACATATACAGTAACTACTAGGTACTAACCAGTGTTGGGACTTATCTAGATATATTATCTAGATAATTATTTACTTATCTTTTATCTTATCTAGATAAATAACGGTAAGTTATCTAAATAATTATCTTAGATAAAAATTTTATTTATCTAAGTAAATTTATCTAGATAATTTTTTTAGATAAATTTTTAAGTAATATACAAAAGTATTGCTTTATTGGCGAAAATAGATATACCTCAAAATGTATGCGTTTATATGCAAAAAAAATGTGTGGTGTGTAATGTGTAGTGCGTACACTTCTTGTGACTATAATTTTCTTTATATTTTTGTGTATCATCAATAACGTACTATTAATATTATACATATAATTTTTAACATCTTAAAAATATTAGTAAAAAATTTTTTGAAATTTAAAATTATCTTTTTTTTATCTAGATAAAAATGAGTTTATCTTTTATCTTTATCTAGATAAATCCTTCTGGTTCATCTTTTATCTTTATCTAGATGATTTTTTTTCGTGTTATCTTTTATCTTTATCTAGATAAATTTTTAGTTATCTAATCCCAACACTGGTACTAACTACTAGTAAGTTGTTACTAACACATATTGACGTTTCTTATTTTATGTACATTTGATTACGTCATATTTAGAATAGATTATAATTATTACAATACTTCAATATACGTATATACAATATTGTACTAAAAAATTTCCCCTATAGACTCACAAGGCGGATCCAAATATTTTGTCCATAAACCACAATCCATATGAATGAAGAATATATATTATATATGAAGAATCCATAATACTGTAAAAACAATTTGAAATTTAAACAGCTATGAAAAAAAATTGAGTTTTGAGATCTTTCTAAAATTCTGGAAATTTCTTAAGACATATATCAGTATACTTCAATAAAAATTTCAAAAATTTTCCAAATTTTTTGGCTTCTCCAATTATTTTTATTTTAAAAGTATTGAGAAATAATAAGAAGAATATTCGTATGGATTCTAAGATTTTCGTTTAAACTAAAAATATCAACTTTAAACAGCTATAAAAAAATTGAGACTCTAAGGATTATTCTAATATTTTGATATGATGTTAAGTAATATGTAAATATACTCGTACTTCAGTAAAATTGTCAAGCCTTAATGCCAAAAATTGTCAATTTTGTCAAATATTATATACATAAAAACGAGAATTTTATGAAACATTCAAAATCCTATATTTTGTAGAATACAATATTGCAATTGCATTATACTACATGTTGTCGTAGTCGTCTGTGAACACAATTGTAAATTGTGTTGAGCAAGCAACCAGCTTATTACATTCTAACTAGTAACACATATTGAGGACTCTTATTTTATGTACATTTGATTACATCACTTTTAGAATAGATTAAAATTACAATCCGTCAATATACATATATATAATATTGTACTTAAAATTTACCGTATAAACTCACAAGGCGAATCCAAATATTTTGTCCACAATCCATATAAATGAAGAAAGTATATATATGAAAAATATTGTAAATATTAATTTTACTGAAATTTGAAATGTAAACAGCAATAAAAAAATTGAGTCATGAGATTTTTCTAAAATTCTAGAAATTCGTTAAGACATATATCATAATGCTTCAATAAAATTTTCAAAACTTTTCCAAATTTTTAGGCTTTTCCAATTATATTTATTGTCAAAGTATTGAGAAATAATAAAAACAATATTCATATGGATTTTATGATTTTCGTTTAAACTAAAAATATCAACTTTAAACAGCTAAAAAAAAAAAATTGAGATTAGGGATTATTCTAATATTTTTATATGATGTTAAGTAACATGTAAATATACTTCAGTAAAATTTTCATGTCTTAATGCCAAAAATTGACAAAAATTGCCAATTATATTCAATATTATATTTATATACATAAAAATCAGAATTTTACGAAATATTCAATGTCCTTTATTTTGTAGGAAAATTAACGTAACGATTTCAAGATTTTACCACATATATATTATAATACCTATGTGAAAACCCAATAAAATTTTCAAGTCTCTTACTTCAAAATTGCAAGAGTTATCGTAAAATATTGAAATCGAATTCGTCAAAATTTCAGTTTTCGTGAAAAATGCCGTTTTTCGTCTTTTTTCGTCGTTTTTTTTTTTGTCGCATATGGTCAATTTTGAGAAATTCGAAAAATGACTTAAATAAAGTACCAACATATCCACTTTCAAATCGGAAACATATGTTATTCGTGAAAATCGAGCATTTTTTCGGGTAGTAAAAGTGTCTTTATACTTTAAAAAAAAAAAAACACACATCATTATAAAACCAATACATTCTTCGCTTCGCTCAGAATCTAATATTTAAAGGGATAATAGTAAATACAGTGAAACAATTCATTAATACATACAATATTTATCATTATATGTAATTTATTTTATGTATTTTATATTTTATATATGTTTTATGTTTATGGTCTTCTATGATTTTTTTCAAAAAGCCTAACTCATGAGGTAGGTATTGATTTAAGACAAATTATGTGCGATTTCAGTTTTCGTATTATATATTTCAAAATTTATTTATTACAGAAATGATTATTACAATTGAATTTAAATTATTAAAATTAATTAAGATAATAATGAG
Organism: Tetraneura akinire; assembly: GCA_021307375.1. Taxonomy (NCBI): domain Eukaryota; kingdom Metazoa; phylum Arthropoda; class Insecta; order Hemiptera; family Aphididae; genus Tetraneura; species Tetraneura akinire. Next base: position 5,341,976 of record JAIUCT010000011.1, read on the forward strand.
GAAGACGATGATTTGATTATTATTACAATTCTTATTTATTTTGTTATTAAATTAATAAAGGTAAAAACTAAAAACCATATATTTCCCTGTTCCTTTACTTGCAATCGCAGCATAGAATTGTGGCAAAATAAGTATGGGCTTTTTTACCCAAAGTCATTTCCACCGTTTTTTTTTTTATGTCTGAAGACACTTTTATTACCCAAAATAATGCTCCGATTTTTACGAAAAGACTCAATTTTTTTATAGGTGTTTTAAGTTGAAATTTCACTAAAATCAATATTTAAAGTATTTATATGAATTTAAATATTTTAAAATAATGTTAAATAATATTGACATACATTTTTTTTAAATTTTGAAAATTTTATTGAAGTTCTTATACATTTTACTTAACTCAGTTCTAATGAATTGTAAATTATTACATTTACGATTTTTTTTTTTTATTATTATTATGATTTATAGCTATTTAAAGTATAAAAAAACAAGGTAAGGGATACAGGTGTAAAGAGGATAGGGTTGAATTTTGATTACAATTTGTATTCCATAATAAATCATTATATTTGAAAAACCATTCTGAACGAAGTACTATCAGATTTTGGTATTTAGGTGACTCATTTAGGGGTTTTATGACAAATTATTTATATTGAACGTAGAGACATGATAAATGTAAAAATTTTAATCGCCAATCGGTACATATATTATCCAATCAACTTCGCTCAAAATCGTTTTGACGAATTAATGATTTATCATTGCATTCAAATTACGTATTATCAAAATTTAACACTATCCTCTTTACACCTGTAACCCTTCCACACCGTATCCCTTCCCTTTTTTTTTTTTTATCGTGGAATGTTAAATTAATTTTATCAGTACTCAATATTAATAATATTGTGTTAATCCAGATGGATAATAAAAAATTCCGAATTTGAAATGATTTTATTGATATTCTTATTTTACATACCTATTATGTTAACATTTAGGTACCACCTAAAATTTGAAAGATTGTATGATGATTTTTCTTTTACCGCCACATTTACATTTTATATGTTATGACCAGATATGTACACAAAAACCTTATCTAAATTTCTTATTATTATTATTATTTACAACACAGATAATATTATAATATAAATATTGTTGTAAATTACAAAATTCGTATAATAAAATGAATACTTATATATAAGTCGCACGGTGGCTATTCGACCACTTTTTTTCACGTGCGCTCGGCCTGTGCGTGTATATTTAATTAAAAACGGTTTGGGTACTTTATTTTATAGTTTATTACAGTGTATATTATAATGCGGACGAGAATATTTTTAACAACGCTACCGTTTAAATTTGACGACCGCCGATGTTGCTGCTTTATTACACACATCTCGACATCATCATCGACATTTTATGGAAATAACTGCTAGTAGGTACATAATATTATTATATTAATTATACTCGTATACATATATTATAATAGTATCCTACAAAAATTTATTAATCGTGAAATTTATTTAAATATAGTGATGATTTATTTTTTTAATTTTTATTGAAAAAATAAGTTTGATACGTATAAAATATATTTTAGAATTTTTTAATCGTTGTTGAAAATAAATTTAAATACCTATATACAATATATTATCAAATATATTTTATTCCGTGAGTAATATAAAAAAAAAATAATAATAATAATATAATTATTAGTATATATTGATCGATTAAAAATTTGTCTCCGAACATTACTATTTTACTTTTTTTAAATTATAGAATTTAAGACTGAAAAATTAATTATTCACATTTGAAAGCAGGGTAACCCGGTAACTTTCCTTATTCATATCCCCTGAATCCATTATTGTTTAAATTCTCATTAAATAACGTCAGCTTGTTGTAAAGTGTGTACAACCCTTCCGATAAGATCCCAGATGTAGAAAATGAAATACATACACATATAGCTGAGACGTTTACAAAATAAACCTGTTGATTTTTTGTGTTTTACAATCGAATCAGTCGTACCAAACCGATCGAACTCAATGTCGTCAAAATCAAATAACGATATATTGCCAGCAGCTACATTTAATGATATTTCACCAAATGACACCCAAACATGACATTTACGATATATCAAGCAGCACAAAATACTATCAAAAATATTTCTATTATTACCCGTGGATAGTAATAATAATAATAATATAGTTAAATTTATATACTCCGTTACTGCATGTATTATATTCGTTTCTCTCGTTTACAATGAAAAAAAAAAAAAAATCACAATTTTTAAATTTTCAGTCTTTGTATACTTTGCCCGATATACGATGCCTCGATGCCATGCAGTATAATAAGAGATTATAACTAATTCCGTCTACTAAACAATAATATTATATTATAATAAAATCCATAATTATCATAACAACCTACTCGTATATGAGTGGGTAACGCATCGTCGAACACGATCATCTTTGCTCGGTTGGAAAACAAAATATTACGACGCGTATACTCTTATTATTATTATTATTATTATTAACATCTCGCGCTACGCTGGATAACATCACGAGGGAATAACTTGTACGAACAACTCAACTCTTTGCCTCGACGATATGATTATAATAATATTACGTGACCAAAAATGATCTATATATAGTACACACGCGCGTTAAGTTTCGTGTCGTGGCGACGAAAATTTTATAATATAAAAATTTTGACGTTTACGGTTATACTGTCGTATTATTAAAAATTTAAGATAGCCAATACGTATTACGTAATTCGTTACATAGCTTGTAAGCATATTATAATATTTCTACTTTCAATCGTATTACGAATTTTAGAGGTTTAAATCTAGAAATCGCGCGAAAAATATGTTTAAACATTTTCGAAAACTTTAATTTAGGTACTTAGAATTAATTTCATAATTTGATCCAACGATCAATGGCGGTGTACAAACGATGCACATAAAATATATTACAAGAGAAAAAGTGACAAAAATGAAAACGGATTTAAAAAAAAAAAAATAATAGCTATTAAAATATTTACAATATACGAGTATACATGATTTTTAATATTAAATATTTGATTATCTCTGTATAAAATATTGTAAATTTGTAATAATATTACACACTGGAAAATAATAATATAAATTTTTGTTTTATATAACGTACATATTTTTATCATTATTACATATATGATATTCATTGTTATCAGTTTAATATTATAATATTATGCGTAATTATGTTTATTCGATCGTTGTAGTATAGTGCATACAATAATTTTTTAATCTTTCGAAATTAATTTTATATTTAACACCATGGTAATAATTGTAGTGTCGGTACTACACTTATCGTAAACGATCGGCAATTACTACGATTACTTTTTTAAATAATTTTTTATTAATTTTAAAATAATTAAATTGTCACTTGACGTCTTTTAATACTAATATTAAAGCGTATATAATAATATATGAAGAGCACTAACGTCGTTTATGCGGTGGTATTAATTTAATTGATTAAAAAACACTTGAAGACTGCGCTTTTAACTAAACGTATGTTGTGTCAGCGGTGCTCGTATACTGACAATTAATGCCCTCGTTCGCTCCACTTATACAAACTAAAAAATAATAATATAGTCGGTATTTTTTTTTCATATTGATAAATTATTAATTAATCGTTTTTACGTTTCGATGGTAGAAATAATTAAAAAACGCATACCTACGTAAAATAATTAAACACGAGTAATAATAGACATTTGAAATTTTGATGAGAATAATAATTTTTCATGGTAACAACTAACAAAATTCCAGTAGTGTAAAAAATAATAATTTTTCGTGTAGAAAATTTAAATATTTTATATTGGAAAGAATTTTAAGTTTTAAAGAATCAAAAATAAAATTATAATATTATACTTATTCGTACAGTCATAAATATTTTAAGATTGTTTTTTTTAAAAATTTTTTTTTCCTAATAAATGTAAGTATTTAAACTATAATTATTAATCTGAAACCTCTGACCAAAGAATATATTACTATAATTTAACAATTCAGCAATTTATTATTAACAATATATTAACATTTAATTTAAAAACAATTTTTTCATAATGACTTCCGAAAATTTTCCACATTGTAAGTAGATATATTTATTTAAGAAATACATTTATATATATATATATAACAAATAAATTGCACATAAAATTTATTATTCTAATTTCAATAATAATAAATTATATAAATATATAATTAATTCGACATTTTTGACTAAATTTTAAAAAATAATAATATTATTATTTCCAATTTTCTATCAAACTATTATTACAATTAATACATAAAAAAAATGTATCTAAATGTAAATGTACATTAAAGTATTAAAATTATACACATGATATGCGCCGCAGTTCGTGTATTTTATTTTATCCTGTACTTGTGTTTAAAAACGAATGTCTACACCGTGTTTGTTATACACGTATATTATAATATATTTATTAAATAAATAATATTATGTTACGGGGTTTTCGTATAAGATTTTATTTTTAATACAACCGTACGTAAAGGAAATACGGGTGTTTTGATATAATACTAATAATAATAATAATAATAATAATAATAATACTAATAATAATAATAATAATAATAATAATAATATTACAGAAAAAAAAACACATAAAAAAGGGGCATTTCTTAATTTTCACAATTTCGATGTCGTTGTCGAAGCAAAGAAGAACATTTCCCGACGTCCATCGTCAGTCGTATTGAATAATATGAAATCGTCCAGAATTACACAGACGACGTAATGTTTTCTCGTCCAACGGCGTATTTTCTTCTCGATTTAAATATAATATATAAACATAACCTGTAAATAATAATATAACCGTATACGAGCAGCACGAGTAGTGTATTATAATGTTATTATATAGAGCCGAAAGCGGCGGCGGCGGCGGCGGTACGTTGGCAATTATATTTTGTATTCTCTCAAAAGGAATAAGACGCACGACTTGGTCGCTTCATTCCTTTATGTACTCGACATATACCACGGTATATACCCACCGTCAAAATGTACCTGTACATAATATCATAACACACAACGTATACAGACACAAAGTTGGTCCACTGCTCGCGATTATTTTTAATAATTCAAAGACGTCGACTACATAATCATTATAATATAAACAGCAGTTGTTGTATTCATAATAATAATAATAATATATACGCACAGTTTAGAAATCGAGGTAATGAAAATCGTCCGACTGTATAATATATATATATATATGTCGTGTTATTGCGTATTTGCGCGCGTATAACCCATTCGCTTTGATTATTTATTTCGACCGGACGCGAAGTAAGGACCCTTTGGCGCGCGCGTATTTTAATTAACGCGCGTTATGTATACGGTATAATAATAATAATATACAGGTTAGGACGTATATAGGTACAGTCGAAACTATCGCGCAATTATTTCCCCCCGACTACATTTGATAATATAATATATAGGTAATTATACAGAGTGATGTTTTTACAACTATATAATAATGATCGCGCCCGAACGTCCCCTCGATCGTATTGATAAAATAAAATGAGAAAATTCGAATTTACCATTTCAATAGAGTTCCGATATTTTATATTATTATACTTTACACGGTTATATTATATGGTTTATCACGCGTATATAGCCTTACAAACAGAGCCGTTCTTCCGCCTAGGCAACCTAGGCAGCTGCCTAGGGGCCCTTGTATTTTTGGGGCCTTTTTCAGCTCTTAAAAGAATTAAAAATTATTTTAGATCTAATATATAGAAGATAAGGGACTTAATTGCTAATTAACTTTTTAGTTGCTGCCTTGGGGCCCTGAGAATCTTAGTTCGACCCTGCTTACAAACTTTGTTTCATTCGTCAAAACATATTATATAATATACTCGCAACGGTATTCCATACTCGTCACATTAATATTTTATCATATACACAGTAGCCGTTATGCTAATCGCCCTGTATACATAAATAATGTATACGCGACAAAACGTCTATTTTCCACTCTCAGTCCCTTTCTGTTTTTGATGCCTCCGATCGGGGGTGGCTCGCGTGCGTGTAGTATGTACGTATACACACACGGCGACACGAAACTGTTGCGGTTAATACAGAAACAGTTGGGTTTCCGCTGTAATATTATATACCTATACACGTGTAAACCGATGACTTATTTATCTTCGCGCGTTTTCTTCAGTTAGGTCTCTTAATAATACACACTCGACAAATAATTCACATCGTGCTGTAAACGTTCAAAAGCAAACGAATGGTATATATTGCGTCCCTTTCGCCCATACCGAGCGTCACAATTTGGCAGGATTTATCACGCTGTAAGCACACCAAAAATGTCGCTATTTACTCTCTCTCTCTTTCTTTCACAGTTTCTCACCCAGACCCGAGAGGAAAAACCAATTACATAACATGTTTGGTGTAGTATATTTATTAAACTTATAATTTTATTTATTTAAAATCGACCGAATGACTTAGTTATTATTATTATGTTCGTTACATAATTAATACGAATAGTGAAATAATTATTATGAAAAAGACAAAATCGTAATGCGTTTTATTCGTATAAATACCAATTTTATATGTTCAGCTTCAGCTATACACAGTCGTATATTATGCTATATAAAACAAATAAATTATTATAATAATATTATTCAAATTAACGAAAAATATTTCTTTATAATATATAGGTTAATCGTATTGTGTGATATTGCGTATTAGTTTACGCAAGATTTTCAACGAACATTTTTTTTAATAATATAAAAATAATCTCTTCGTTGTTCTCTTTTTTTTTTTTTTTTTTTTTTTTTTTTTTTTATAAAACAACGTAAAGTTTAAAAACTAATTGATTAAAACTTTATTTGTTACAACAACGCAATCAAACAATATTCATAAAAACAATTTATTTGAAGTTTTATTAATTTAAAATGTATTTATTTAAAAAAAAAAAAAAATTAACGGGTTACAACTCTGGTAGGGGCAATAGTGTTTTATTATAATTAAGATTTGAATGAAATACAATGATTTATCGTTGCATTCAAATCGTAATAATTATAATACAATAATATCCTTCCATCACTATATTATCTTTTACATATTATAGTTTTACTATAATTTTTTATTATAGATTATTTTTTTTTTTTTTTTTTTAATTAAAAACAAATCATAGTTTATTATTTTGAAAAAAATCAAATGCAAAATACGTTTATTTAAAATGTGTTAAAAACATTATATAAAATGTATTCAAATATTTAAGTTCGGACTGTTATTAATAGTATACGTAAAACTACGTATGTAATTCATTGTTTTTTAATTTTATTGGTGGAACCTTCGATAGGAAACGTGTAAAAATTGAAACGCACAATATTATATTATAAATCAATGTATTATAACTTGAATCTCGTAATACAGAAACAAGCTCAACACGAATCATATAATATAAACGGGAATACTGAATAACACAAATAAAACAGAAAACTGTCACGACTACACTTGGTCGTTGGACTGAGATCGCTTAACTGCATACGGTATATACCATATAATACCTACGGTATACGAGCGGGTATTCGATTCAAATTTCAAATATGGTACAGAGGTGTGCAGTATATACCTCCTATACGAAATAGCAAAGTTTGCGACGTTAGGGTGACCGTGGCGGGGATGATTACCGAGTGAACGGAAGGGAAGAAAAAGACTCGAGCACGTATATTATACATAAAATAAATCCGTACCGGCCGCCTTCGTCGGAATATAATAATATAAAATATATAAGATTAACTTATATATATATTATATTGATGTCGCGAATGTTGCCAGTAAAACGACCACGGGTGAAATACTGAAATGAAACGTGCAACGAACACATACGTATACGATTCTTCTGCAGGAAAACTTGACTTAATATACGTTTTGTTTTGTCATCCGTTCGCCACCGTCGCCCTAAAAAAAAAACAGACGTATAGATTTCCACACATACATGATACATATACACGCAATGATCAGAATTTCGTGTCATTTAATAAATATGGCAGGAATCACGTACGTTATCATTTTTCAACTGCGGTATCTACAACGTGTTTGTAACACATACGATATTACCTACTCCTATTTTTGATCACTCTGTTTACAATATATTATAATATGTATTTTATATACGTGATATTATTATTATTTTTATTATTTTAGATTATTATTATTATTTTTTTTATTATTTTAGATTATTATTATTATTTTTATTTTTATTATTTTAGATTATTATTATTATTTTTTACTCTTTTTACAAAACATAATATTATAATGTAGTAGGTACGTACAAAATATTGTTTCGACGCACCTGCTGTCGTTTCTGCAGCCGTCCATCGCTCGTTTTTACGCGACTGTTTCTTTCAACTCCGGTGCAAATAAATAACGAAAATTAATAAGTGGCGTTTTTTCCACACCTTTTTCACAACATTCTCTCAATCACGAACCGAGTGGTGAAAACGGTTTTGATAATATAAATCAAATAATATTATATGTATTGATTAAAATGTTTACATTTATCAGTTTCTACATTCAATATAAATAATTTATCATAAAACCCCTAAATGAGTCACCTAAATTCCCAAAATCTGACAGTATCTACTTCGCTCAGAATTGTTTTCCCAATGTAATGATTTATCATTGCATTCAAATGTTAATTAAAATTCAATACTATCCTCTTTACACCTGTATCCCTTTCCTTGCTTTTTTATACGTTAAATAGCTATAAAAAAAAAAATCGTAAATATAATAATTCACAATTCATTGGAACTGAGTTAAGTAAAATATTAAAATGTATATGAGCTTCAATAAAATTTTCAAAATTTTTTGTCCATTTTATTTAACATTATTGTAAAATATTGAAATATAATAAGAAGAATCCATATAATATATAAATACTTTAAATACTGATTTTAATCAAATTTCAACTTTAACACCTACAAAAAAAAAATTTGTTAACCAATACCTATGTAATTATTCTTTAATAAAATTTTTAAAATATTTCAAAATTTTTTATACTTTTACTTTATACTTTAAACAGCTTTAAGGAAAAAATTGTAATTTTATTATTCACAATAATTTGGAATTGAGTTAAGCAATAATTATTTGTGCTTCGATAAAAGATGTCAAAAAAAAAAAAAAAATGGCTTCAGACATAAAAAAAAACACACATCAATGTAAATCATTTAATTAAATTCGTAAATTTTACATTTAATTCGCTTCGTTCGAAATCTAAATAGTAAGTGTAAACATTAAAATAGCAATAACTAAAATCACATACGTCATATTAAATACGCCGTTGTTTACAAGAATCAGATAAACGAAATACCATTTAGTAAACACAATGCAATATTATTATTGATAAAATCAATATGTCTATACTTGAGAAATACTTGGAAAAAATAAACTGACGAATTTCACAATACGCCTTTATTAAAATATATATGAAAAGGAAACACTCAAAGACATAATAATATATCATATTTTATAATTTATGGCGAAACGGATGAAAAATGTTTTTAAACGCGTGCGCGATTGCGTATTAAGTTATTTGACTGTTCGTGGAAAGGAAATTCGGAACGATAAAATTAAGACCGCTATCGAAACACGCCGTCGAAACTTGAGAATTGTATTTTTTAAGTAATCGCATCGACATTCGTACGTTTATTTTAACATTACGAATGTCCTTTCGAATTTCGAATGTAGTGTTGAAATTAAATATACATTTTTATGTATATTATTATAAAATAAAAATAATTTTTTTTTGTTTTTCAAAGTTCACTCGATTGAAATTGAACGAAAACGTACAGTGTACAGACAACAAATAATAACGTAATAATATTTATAACACATACCATAACCACGGTATAAATGTATACGACGGTAACTATCAACAGTGTATATAGGTACAATTTTTAATATACCTACTATTCGTGTGATATACGGTTAACACCGCTGTTGCTGTTTATTATTTTATATATACAAACGCTCGCAGCTTGCCGGACAAAATCGTTAGGCGAAAAAGTTAAGCGCGCCAAGTCGATAATAATATAAATAATATTAAATAATAAACAACAATAATAATATAATGGGCGAGTATATATACCTACCTGTTCGATCGTGCGATCCGTTGTCGAACGACGGCAGATTTTATATTATATAGGTACGAAAACGTATTATTATTTTACTTTCTTTTACGACGCGACATTTCGTCAGACGATATTCGATAAATCACAGGTGTTTGTATAGTTCGTAACGCCAATAGTCGTCGACAAATACATCGCGGATTTTTATGTAAAAACATATTTTTATTTGACGTTCAACTACTATACACTACTAGAGTAAGATATAAGTATATAATCCACGAGGATACGAGGAACCTAAAAATAAAAAAGATTTTTTCCCCTAATATGTACCTGTACGTGCGTTCTAATATCTAATATTGTACCAAGACGTATATTATAACATTTTAAGAAATACGTGAGCGGGAATTTTCAAAAAATTTCATTCGAATATAGCAATTTTAGCCGTTTTTCGCGATATTTACATCAATATTCGCGTTTTATATTATAAATATTGCGTTCGGCCGACGCCGTTTTCGGACTCGATGACCATTCATAAGATTTTATTACATATAGAAACATAATTATTATAACACGACAAAAAAACTACTAGACTACTAGACACGCACATTATTATTATTATACTGTTATCATCAGACGTTGACCCTAATATTTTTTTTTTTTTATCATAAAAAAAAAAAAATCTGTGTTTATTATTATTACGATATCATAATTATATTAGCTGCGTAATAATGATAATAATAATTTAATACGATTGGGACGTTAAAGTCGTTTTCGTTGTAAAATTTCCCGTCGGCGGCAGTTATTTTCAATTATTACATATTATTATACGCCGCAAAACAAGCGTCCGGGATTTGTACTGTCTGAAAGTTTGTTGCGGGACATTGGTCAGCACGAGGGATTGTTGTTGCTACTATAATATAATTATTATGTGCATACAGGGCGTCGGACTAGAGTGAAATACGCGCGTATTATAAACAGAAATAATAATATTATTATTATTATTATTAATATTATAGTCGTGATAATTATTATTTATTTGGAAAATAATAATAAAAAGTTTGTTTATACTAATTATAATTGAGTACGTATTTTGAAAAACTTTGTGTTAAATTATACACACGCAAAAGAAAAAAATCGTTCGTTATTACGCGTTTTATATAAACAATTTTTGAATTTTATCCGCGTATAATTATTGAAAATCGGGTAATTTCAAATGAGAAGAAATGCGAATATAATACAACCTAATTTCTATGACATTATATCGTATGTATTTATATTTAAATTTTAAATAATACAAAATTTAACGATAAAATATATTCAAATACGTATAAAAAACGATAGTATAGTTTAGAGTGACCAGTGACCATATTAAGAAAATAAAAAAACGGGACAGTTATTTCTTCCCCCCCCCCCAAAAAAAAAAATAAATTAACCTCATCCTTATACATTCACACGTAATATGCACTCAGCACACAAATCTAGAGAATAAAAGTTCAAATCTCCATCATATCATAAAAAATTATTTTATTTTTACTTAACTCTTTTTTAGTAAAATAACCTAAATAATAAAATATTTTCTCTTAATAATTATTATTCATCAAACAACACAATGTTGCATTTCATTTGCGTTTTATATTTTTTTTCATATATAGATACTTTATTTACAAACATTAATACATGATATAATAAATAATATTGAAATAACGGGATTAAAACGGGACAATCATAATTCAAACGGAATAAAAAGCGTCCACCTTGTTCAATTTATATTAAATATTAGAAATATTAAAGTAAAACTATATTATAATAATTATTGTTACAGATAATATGGGTTGTTAATATCTATTATATTTTTGAAAATTATAGAATTAAATTTGAATGATTTTTATGATAATAATAAAATGTGAAAATAATATTGCAAGTATAAAGATTAATTTTCATTACTATAATACGTTTTAAGAATAGCAGTAAGAAATGTTTTTTATCTTAACTTTCACTCTTTCATACTCTCTACCCTATATAGAATATTAAAATTCTGTCCGCGCAATATTGTAAATAGTAAATTTAAAATTAGAAATTTTTAAATTTAAAATTTTCGATTTCTAATATACCATTATAAAATCTACACTAGGTATAGGTACGTATGTAATATTGTGTGTGCAGAACTGCAGTGTTTACCATTAATGTCGGACACGTTATCTTTGGAACGCAGACACGAGCGTTGACGGGTGGACTTCAGGTGTGTTTATTATATATTATGATGGCGAAGGAGAAATCCGAACGGTGTGATGTAGGGAAGATAGAATTTTTTTTTTTTCTCGAAAGCGATGATTTCTAAACGGTAATACATATATATTGTATAGTATTACATTGCGGTCATCGGCCGAAATGATGCGTTTATCCAAACAATAATCCGCCGTCGATCACTCGGCGTTTATTCGCTATATTATAGGCGCGTATAATAATATATATAATACTCACCTATATATAATATACATCGTATTATACCGTAGTGGTACACAAAATACGGGGCGATGAAAATGAATAGTGGATTTTCGCGTGAAAAAAACAACGTCTGATACGTATAGTTATAATAATATATATATATATATATATATAATATTATGACGTATACGCAATATAAAACGCAACTCGACCGTGAAATAGAAGAACAAAACGCAATCGATTGCGGCGACGGGGGAAAACTTTACGCACACGCGCCGACACTACTCGTTAGAAGGGACGTTGATGGCGTGGAGAGAAAGATGGAAGGGACGACGGATCACAAGTTATTATGTTGTATATTATATATACTTATATATTTATATGCGATACGATACGTGCCGGACGAGTTGAAAAAGTCGAACGACGTCTGTATATTATTATATACGTTATTATTGCGTATACACGCCGGAGATGGGACATAATAACATCGTATAATAGTAATAATAATAATAATAATAATAATAATAATAATAATAATAATAATAATAATAATAATAATA
>JAIUCT010000011.1:5359815-5379461 GCA_021307375.1 Tetraneura akinire
AAAACCAATACATTCTTCGCTTCGCTCAGAATCTAAAATGTTAATTATTATTAATTTGTTTTTTTTTTTTTTTTTTTTTTTTAATTGGAATATAATATAATTCTTTACTCGTATACGCATTGATTATACCTGTATTTATAACATAATTATTAATTTTTGGAAAATCGTAATAAATACGCCACATGATTATAATATTTATAATATAGTAAATTTTTTTGTAAATTTTATTTTCGATGCCATATTTTTTATTAAGATTAGCAAAAATTGCAAAAATTGAATTGGATCACATATTCATTATTTTGAATCAATTTTAATAATGGTTTTCAATATCGAGTAGGACGCCCGCAGCGTTTTCGTCCGAAGGGTTAGAGCACACACTAGGTCCGTTTATTTTTCAGATCATTTTGATAGTTAATAAATTTAAAACTCAGATCGCTTATAATATCGCAAAATAGTCTTTTCCATGACGTGAATAATATTGAATTTTTTTTTTTTTTAATTTATTATTTTGTCAAGTTTATATTCTAGAAATCTATAGATGATATTATATACTACTATAAATTTTTGTCGCAATATTTGTCGAGGAAAAAATAGAAATATCGTCAATAAAATAATATTATTCTTCGTTTGTAAATATCATACACAACACGTATTTGTGTAACTAATAATAACGAACACGTACGATTTTACTAAAAATTTCGTCACGTCAATACATCATTTATGTTATTATAAATTGTATGAAATAAAGATAATTTTTTTTTTCAATTTTATATAATAATCAAACGTTGAACAGAATAATATTTTTATCGTATGAATATTTAAACGTAAAAAATATAGAATTTTTTGAGTTTTACTATAATATACGAGTAGGTATTATAATTATTATATGCATACAATAATCTCGAAACAAAATTTTTAACGGACGTATAATTTAACTGTTAAGGAAACAATAATTACAAATTAATAAATTACAATAATATGAAAATGAAAGATATTTATATTATAATATAAACAAACGTTGTAAATACTTCAATACCTGCAATATGAAATAATAATATTTCTATTTTCCGTGATATGTATTATATACCTACGTGCGCACGACGAAAACCGAACGGAGGGGTTTTAGTCTCTATATACTCGAGAAGAAAGAGGAGAGTGAAAGAGAAACGAGTGAGGGGCGGCGAGTAAAGCGTAGGAAAAGGTATATAATATTATTATTATTATTTGTATATAAATCGTAAAAATATGCCTCCCCTATATATGGGCGAGATACGGCCGCCAGGTGCGAACACGCCGACGAAAAATTAAACGTTTACCGGATATATAATTCGGAAATAATGAGCGCGCCGGCGTATTTTATTTATACATAGGTAACAGATGTCCGATGGCGAGCGGGACTGCGGGCATGATTTTCTCGCGGGCGACCCGCTGCGGCACGGCGAGATGGCTTATAATAATAATAATAATAATAATAATAATAATAATAATAATAATAATAATAATAATAATAATAATAATAATAATAATAATAATAATAATAATAATTATAGCACGCGTGTATCGGCCGCCGCTATATATTTATATTATAATAATATTACATATTATATAATAAATATAATATATATATTACACGTTTTATGTACGAAATTCTCGACGAAAAGCTATAGAGGAGGGGAGATTAACGCGTTTTATAAACTTTCGTCGTGTATATATTACATATATCTTGATATGCGCGTGTTGGTAGTTTAGGTATATATTATTATATACACAGTTTCGAAGGGAACGAAACGCAGCACAGAAACGCCATAGGGTGATCGAAATTCGACGAAGACGCGAAGAGACGGACAAATTATAGAAAAAAAAAAAACAAATTAAGTTTAATTAAACATTGTTACCGTATAAAACGACTGACGTTGTAAAACAATTGATATAACAATTTAATTTTCGACTTTATATGGTGTATTTCACATTTCTGACGATCCCGTCGCCGAAATTCTATATTTTAATTTCCGTTAAAGTATACTCGCTTAATATTGAAATTAATTATTATATATAATACAGCAGTAATATGCGAGCGCAAAATTTAATTCCACGCGTTTATTTGAATAATTGTTTGAAAATTTTGGGTAAAAAAATGTTAATACCTATACCTAATAATTAATAATTATAATATAATCGAATATTCTCACGAGTTACCAAAAACACGGTATAGGTACCTACTTATAATTATTGGTATATTATTATGAAATGATTCGTTATATTATTATATAATATTATTTTCGATCACCCTGTCTCACCCTGTACTCGTGCACTTCTACATCTATACGCGCGTATAATGAGCGATGGTCGAGGAGCGGAAAAGCAGAGAGATCGCTAACTCTTGGAGTTTCGTTTTGTGCACCCTCCTGCTCCATCCATCCATCCAACCGATGTTATACTCGTTTCGTCCTGCGTATTGTACAGGTACGTAACCGAAGAAACGACGACGCGTGATGTGATTTAGTATATATTTATATTATAATATACGCTTTTCCCGCGCGAACAACCAAAGTCGTTGATTACAATTTGATGATTCGGCTGTACGTATATTATTATTATTATTATAATATTATATTTTACACAGCGCATTGCGTTGCGCAGAAAGCAGAATTCGACCCCGAACGAACACACGTACGAATAAAAACATAAATTCATCGTCTGGGTAGCGTAAGCACGCGTAAAAGTTAACCGGCGGCGGCTAAAATGATAATACGAATATGATTGCGTTTCGACCTAGTTTGGTATAAAGTACACTCGTATACATATTATAATATTATATTATATGGTATCGTATTGATATGAATTATATTTAAAATAAAAAAAACGACAAAATATAACGTCGCGTTATAAATTATAATCGCACAATTTATCATTAAACAAAAATGGCATTACGATAAAAATAAATCATCGTATATAGACAATATATTAACCTATAACCTAGTAACCTAACGTAACCAAACGAATTATTTTCGCATGACAATTTACATTATTATCAGTTATCACTATATATATATATATATAAAATATAATATATAGGTACGTGTTGTAGTCGCGTGGCGTTCCGTACGTCCGCGCGTAATTACACAGAGCGGTGGTGATGTCGAAACGTGTTCCTTGAACGTGAACTTCACGCCGACACGCCGCCGCCGTCCACCTACGCAAATAACAACTACAGTGATGACGCGTGCAAACCCGATACATGAAATATTGTTTCAACTCCACGGTTATCATCGGTTGGTCACCTGCACCGGTGAGGCCGTCGTCTCGGCAGCGTCCACGGCTCGCCGTTGCACCGTGTACAGTAGCTCCAACTGGTCGGCGGCCACTTCGAACACCCGCCGCGGACGACTTTTGGACGGATCGACGCCGTTGATCCCCGGAAACTTGGCCAACGGCAAAATGGTGTTGGTCGGCGACTGTATTTCGCCGTTAGACTGATCGGTCGTCACCACGGGTCTCCTTTTTCGTTTGCGCCTATCGCATTTGCCTCCGCCACAATCGTACGGCGACACGCTCACGCTGTAGGCCTGGTCCGACGGCACGTTCCGCTCCGGCTCCGGCGTAGTGTCCCTCGATCCGCGTAACTCCGTGTAACTGTACCTGATGGTAGATTTGCCGAACGGTCGAATCATGTCCACGGCAAAACTTCCTTCCTTATTCACGCCCGTTATTTGCTTATCCGACTCGGTCGTTTTCTTTGTCGGCATCACCTTGGCGGTTTTATCCTCCACGGTTTTATCCTCCACGGTCGTGTTCTCAGCGCCCGTAACGGCCGCCTCTAATTTTACCATGGGTATGCCAAATTTCGGCATTTCAGTTCGTGTCACGTTCAACTGCGGTATCGGTTCCAGCGACGGTGACGACACCGACTGCAACCGCGGCTCTCCGCCGTCTTCTTTCGAGTTCGTCGATGCTACAATAGCCGCTGTAGTTGACGGTTCGACGACTTGATCGGCGACGCACATCGGCCACAAAATACACGTCAGTACGATCGTCACGACCGTCGTTTTCATCATTATACTGTCCGATTACAACGTATAACGCGTGTCAGCAACGTAACAAAAAGGAACTTAGAATTTTTACAAATAACTCGAACGCGTTTTGTTTTTGTGAAATATCATATAATATATAATATATTATATATTTATATATATATATATATATAAATTTAAATTATAATTATTATTATTATTATTGTCATAATATGTATTACACTAACAACGATAAGCGATAACATAGAAACGCGTTTATATTCGTACTCGTATTTATAATATTTCAAACAGTTGTGACAATAATGGTTTTTCAATAATAATAAAATATAATAATATTTTTTCGAATCTAAATACGAGAAATTACTATTATAAATATTGATATTATTTTATCCAAAATACAATTCTCATTGTACACGGGTCACAAGTGATTGGACCTTAGACAGTAATCAGTAGTTATAGGTATATATATTAAAAAATAAATAAGTTTATATACTCGTAATTGCGTTGTGCGTTTTAATTTGACTCGGTTACCTTATTCCTGCAATACAACTCTGCATAAATATTTTTGAATCCCTGACCTCCAGACAATGATAGGAAATTTGCTATTTCTCTTAGTCTTAGTGATTTTAGATTCTGAGTGAAGCGAAAAATGTTTATGGTTTTACAATGATGTGTGTCATTTGTTTTTAAGTATGAAGAGATGAAGACACTTTTACTACCTAAAATAATGCTCTATTTTCACGAATAACATATTTTTACGATTGGAAAGTGGATGTGTTTGTACTTTATTTAAGTCATTTTTCGAATTTATCAGAATTGACCCTATGCGACAAAAAAAAAACTATGAAAAAATAACGAAAAACGGTATTTTTCACGAAAACTGAAATTTTGACGAATTCGATTTCAATATTTCACAATAACTTGGGCAATTTTGAAGTTAGAGACTTGAAAATTTTATTGGGTTTTCAGTTTTTCACATAGGTATTATAATATATATGTGGTAAAATTTTGGAACCGTTACGTTAATTTTTCTACAAAATATAGGAATTTGAGTATTTCGTAAAATTCTCGTTTTTATGTATTTAATATTTGATATAATTGGCAATTTTTGGCATTAAGGCATGAAAATTTTACTGAAGTATATTTACATGTTACTTAACATCATATAAAAATATTTGAATAATCCCTATAGTATCATTTTTTTTTTCATAGCTGTTTAAATTTCAAAATTTTTTAATATTTACAGTATTATGGATTCTTCATATATAATACTCGTATAATTTCTTCATTCATATGGATTGTGGACAAAATATTTGGATCCGCCTTGTGAGTCCATATACGGGAAATTTTTTAGTACAATATTATATATACGTATATTGACGTATTGTAATATTATAATCTATTCTAAATGTGACGTAATCAAATGTACATAAAATAAGAAACGTCAATATGTGTTAATAATTAGTACCTAGTAGTTACTGTATATGTCCCGCACTATATACACTATCCTGGCGGACTAATAAGCTGGTTGCTTGCTCAACACAATCTACAATATTGTGTTCACCGACGACTACGACGACATGTAGTATAATGCAATTGCAATATTGTTATATAGGGAGAGATTATTATATATATTAATATCGATGAACATAATTTTTTATTATTTTGAACAAAGAAGTAGGTAAATTTAGAATTTTACATTGATCGAAATGATCACAAATTTAATTATATACCTATATTTAATAGGATATAAATATTATTTAATTTGATTTTGCAAAACCCAATCCTGGAAGACTAGATAGATAGTGTCTTGCTCAACACAATAAACAATTGTGCACACCCAGGGGCGGACTGGGCCGGCGGAATACCAGGAAAATTCCCGGTGGGCCGCTGTTCGTATTATTATATTGAAAAATATCAATTTTTAATTATGGAATTACAATATTTTGTTTTTATACTTTTGAAATATTACATTACAATTAATAACAAGGATCAGGTGTAAAAGTGGATGTAAAAGTGGTACTTTATTTAGGTCATTTTTCGAATTTCTCAAAATTGACTCTAAGCGGTAGAAAAAACGACGAAAAAACAGCATTTTTCACGAAAACTAAATTTTCGACAAAATTAATTTCAATATTTAACGATAACGTAGGTAATTTTTAAGTTAAAGACTTGAAAATTTTTTTGGGAGTTCACATAGCGGCGATTATATATATGTGGTAAAATTTTGGAACCGTTAGGTACATTAATTTTTCTACAAAATATAGGACGTTGAATATTTCGTAAAATTCTCGTTTTTATGTATAAAGTGTTAGATAAAATTGGCAATTTATAATATTAAGATCTGTAAATTTTACTGAAGTATATATATATATTACTTAACACCACATAAAAATATTAGAAAAATCTCTATTCTCAATTTTTTTTTTATAGCCGTGATGATATTAAATGAATTTAAATATATTTCTTCTTTTTTTCTCAAATTTAGAATATATTATATAAATTAATTTTGATTACCTATAATATTCCATTTAAAAAAATAATACTTGTTTTTTTAAAATATAATAATAAAGTTTTATCTTTGGATGAAAGAATAGTAATTTAAATATTTACTATATAAGTAGACACCTAATATAGTATATAATATTATTTTTTATTTATTATTATTTGTAAAACATTAATAAATTTAGAGAATGTTATACAAATGGTATTGTTTCTAATAGCATTGATAAATTACATATTTAATATTACATAATATATGATATATATATTTTATTTATTTTATTATATATTATTATTTTATATATAAACTATTATATTATATTGATTTACTATATCTTTTTAAGTTATTACTTATGTGAAATCAGGCCCTGATTTATCAATTCAGAGGCCCAGTGCAATTTTAAATTATGGGCCCTTTTTTCACTTCAATCAATGCTACATTTATGTATATAGGTACTGCATAGTGCATACTATACATTATATATCAGGTATATCATAAAAAAAAATAAAGAAATAGTATTAAAAATCTAATTTATTTATTACAAAACAACGCTACATTTTAATTTATATAATATTATAAATGAAAATTTTTAAAGATGTATAATTTATAAACATTTTCTAGCTTTTTGTTTTGAAAATTTGTCTATTATATCGTCAAAATTTAAACTGGATGTTATATTATTTTCTATCGATAATATTCCTAATGCATCTAAGTTTTGTCGTCCCAAAGTCGACCTTAATCTATTTATTATGCGTTTCAATGATGATTTAAATTTTCTTTTCATAGATCCACTTAAATATTTTTTCGACATTTTAAATGAAATATAAATAATAAAAAAAACACGAGATGACACTACGCAATAGTAGGTATAGTAGACAGAAGTGTACTGTATGAAAATGTGCAACAATTTAATAATTTTATTGATATCATTTTGGTAATATTATTATTTTATATTTTTCTCTATTAGAAATAAATTTTTGTCTCAGATTATGAGAAACATAAATATACGAGAATTTTAATTTTTTTTTTTTTTTTTTCGGTGCCCGGTGGGCCCCCTTAACAAGTGGGCCCAGTGCAAATGCCTCATTTGTCCCTGCATAAATATGGCCCTGTGTGAAATTTTAATATTCCTATATAATTTGGTTATTAACATATTTGGGCTGGAAAATTATGAAGGGCTGTTAAAATAAAGATTTCCCTGGCTGAAATTTAGTCCCGGTCCACCCCTGTGCACACCGAAGATTACGATTGCCCATAACAAGAACAAGTTCATATGTGTGGAGTTTAATACCTACTTAAAAACATTTAATACTTTATTCTACTGATGACCTGTGGCCGTTTTCTCCAAACCGGTGACAATTGAAATTTCATCAATAGGGGGGGGGTGGGAATTTTTCTTTTTTTACCAACCCGAAAGTGTCCGACCCCTGATTAAACCTACTCTTTTTATTTTCCTATGCTGCCAATGTAATTAACAAAAATGGAAAAAAAGTAAAACCCTCCTCAGTTCAGTGTCATCACTCAGAGGGGGAAAAAAATGTGTATGAGTTTCTTAACTACATCACTAATTTTTACTGTTTACTATGTGATCAGCAATTAAAATTATTTAAATACTTAGATTTTTTAAAATATAATTTAATAGTAGAAATAGACAACAGTATCATCAATTAACTTATGTATTATTTTATAAAAAACTTGTTATTATGATAAGATACGGATACCATGTTGACCAAATATTCACAAATGTGAAATATGTTTAGTATGCAATAGCATATTGCATATTATATTATAGTATATATTATACATATTACCTATATACTTCATTTAATGTATATTATATTACCTATTTACTAAAAATTTAAAAAATAAAATGGACGCTGTCGACCAACGTCTGAATAAAAAAAACAAATTTGATAATATTCCAAAATCCAAACGTCATAATAAATATATTTTACCGCGACAATTTTTTATCGTCAGCCATTTTGCAACAGTTGTTGGTAAAACCACAGATTAGATTGAACCAGATAGGACATTCGGCCGTTTGCTGAAAATGTAAACAAACAAAATCGACCTCACGTAAGAGTGGCAACATTAATAAAATGAAATTATTGTATACTCATTTTACCATAATATTGTAACAAATATTACAATATTATATCACACATTAGATATATAGTGTTGTTAAATGGCGATTTATCATAAAATATATCAAATTAGTTTAGTACAAGGCTATATCCTTACTCTGTGGTACAAGGCCTTACATGTCATTTATATGCTAGGCCGTAATTTTATATTTTAATATCATTGATTAGATCACGGGTCTTATATAAAGGACCGTGGATTAGATTTAACTAAAAAAGTTTATTTCACATATTTATAAGATTTATAATATATATTAGCAAAGTATATATTATATATTTTAATTTTTGTAAAACCATTAGACACTAGACAGTACTTGATAGTTGAGAGTAATATAAGGAGTAAAAATGTGGATCCTATTATAATTTCTAAATTCAGATTTTTTTTTATAATCTGTGTTACTACCATGAATTATCTGTAGCAGTACTTTTTTTCTATAACATTTATTTAAAAATAAATGTAAATAAAGATAAAAACAATTTTAGTGTTTAGATAAAAGATTATTATATACAGTGTTGCATATTTTCTTTAAAAGATATTTTTTTCGTGTTTAGTGGTTAATCTGCGTCAGGTCGATTTTGGTTTGTTTACATTTTTTGAAATTACATTGCTTTAATAGGTAGTGTCAAGGCTATGGTAAAACATCTGTAACATTGTTGCCAGATCAAATTAATAAGAAAATGTTTTAGTTAATTAAACAAATATTGGGAATAATTTAAGAATAAATTTTTACAGTATTTCGGAAAAAAATCATTCACTGGTAATGAAAAACATAGGAAAATATTTTTATAGATTGATTTCAACTAGCTTTCCATAGAAATGGCGGTTAGTTCCGGTAACGTTGTATCCACTAGATTTCTCTCATATGTCCCCCACCCGCCTCTTCTCACCGATTAGGATAACCTCAACAAGCGGCCCGTCACCCGCACTAACACTGTTCGGTAGCGTAACGTTTGTTTACACACGGCGTTGCATTTCGGTCTATCTTATTTTACGAAAAAGTCTGTTTTGTTCGTGTGGTTATTCTAATTTTGTTTATTATCGTTGACCACATCCATAGTATCGCGGTTTTTACATTATATATTCTGCGCTGACTAATATTTTCGTGTTCGTAAGTAATCCCAATCACAAATGTCAAGCCTAATAATGATATGTTAACGTTTATGCCCTTTATCCTTTTAGTTCACCGACAATGCCAGCTCTCCATTCAATTCAGGCACAAGTTGTGCCATCTACTAATATAATTCAACAGCAGCAGCAACAACAAATTCAGTTTCAGAGGCTCAAGGTCGAAGATGCCCTATCCTATTTGGATCAGGTGAAATTAAAATTTAGTAACCAACCTCAAGTGTATAATGACTTTTTAGACATTATGATAGCATTTAAATCACAAAGTATAGACACACCTGGAGTAATAACACGGGTCTCAAACCTATTTAAAGGTCATCCTGAGCTTTTAGTAGGTTTAAATACGTTTCAACCTCATGGTTATAAAATAGAAATAAAAAATAATGAACTAGGGTTTCATGTACCTGTGTCAATACCTCAAAGTCCAGCGATTACGTCTTATTCTCAAAATCAGCCAGTCGAGTTAAATCATGCCATGAATTATTTAAAGAAAATTAAAAATCGTTTTCAAGGGCAACCAGAAAAATATAAACGATTTTTAGAAATATTGCATACTTATCAAAAAGAGCAAAAAACTCATAAAGATAGTGTTGTACCAGTAGTAGAAAAAACTTTAACGGAAACTGAACTTTATCAGCAAGTTGCTAAATTATTTGAAAACCAGGAAGATTTATTAATGGAATTTGGTCAATTTTTACCTGATGTTAAATCGCCAGATGCTAAACAGGCTACAGAAGCTATTATTGCTCCAAAGAAGACTCCTGTTGTTACTAGTGCACCTCCTCCTATTGTTGTGCCAACTATAAAAAAAAAACACCCAGCTAATTTATCTGTTGTTAAAGAAAGTAGTAAAGAAACAGTTGTTCAAAATGTATCTTTGGAAAGAACATCATCATTTTCTTCCAGTCAAAGTTTGCCACCACCAAAAAAGTCAAAATCTCCATTTCCAAGTTTCTGCCTACTGATGTAGATTATAGTATTTGTAAAAAGTTAGGTGCAAGTTATTTTACTATACCCTCAGATTATCAAACACCTAAATGCAGTGGTAATATTTAATCTATTTAGGTATATGGATTTTTCTTATTATAATAATATTAAATAAAATTGACAAGTATTATTTATTATATATATTATTTATATAGGTAATTAATTATATAAAAATTATATAGAGTGTACTTTATGTGTAATAAAATATTGCGTTTTAAATATTTAATAAAAAATGTTAATATTTTAAAAAATACCTACATTATAATCTGACTGAACTTCGTTCAGAATCGTTTTTTCGAATGCAATGGATTATCATTGCATTCAAATTATAATTAAGAATTTAAAATTAAACGCTATGATTTGCACACCTGTATTCCATGCGGCAGGAGTATCAGCTCTTTTTTTCTTTTTTGTTATTGAATATTTTTAAAAGGGCTAATACCACAGATCAATATTGTTTTTCTTTTTATATATAATTTTTTCAATATTATCCTTGAATGTCCATCTATCAAGTATTATTGATGATTACATTAATATCATTTTTTTTTTCATACTAGAAAGCTTAAAAATTGTAATGAATAAGCATAAGAAAATATTAATTTAATATTAAATATAAAATATTATTTTAATAATGAGTAATAGAGTTGCTACTTTGTACTTCTTGAAGTGTAAATAATATATATTATAAACATATTGAACATATAAATTTATATAAAAAAAATATCATCTATTCCCTGATAAATCAAGAAAATAGGTGTAGATAAGTTAAAGATCATCCCAAAGATAATCATTAATCGCCGACTAACCAATATATATTTAGCAAATTTGTAATTTGCATTGACCACACATGACACATTATGTCATAAAGTTATTGAATACTATAATATTATTGTAGAAAAATATCTACTGTAATTTAATTTATCGTATATTGCAGACTGATCTGAGAAGATTCGAATTATCAATACGCCAAAGAATCAGCCATATTCTGGTTTAATGTTATCTGTGATTACAACCATAGACAATATATAAACTTATACTTATTTAACCGTAGTTTATAGGTCTATGATTACAACAAACCACGGTTAGGTTAGGTTAGGTTAGGTATATAAATATATATATATTCTATATCTGTGGGTTAAACAAACTAAATAAATTTTGTATGGTTAATTTCTGAAAATATATATGGCGTCTTTGACATTTTCTCCTTGGCGCCACAATATATTTATATGCGAGTATGTGACTGGCAAAATTGTAAATTATACGAGTATCGGAATACCCATGGCTAAATATTATTTATATTAAATATATATAAATTTATATATATAAATAATATTTAGCCATGGGAATATCTATATATTGGCACTAGACACGTGCCAAATTCAACCAAAAAATTTTCTAAGAGTTTTCATAATTTGTACAAAGGTTATATAGCCAATTTTTTTTCTAAGAATCTTAAAAAATTACTTCATCAAACGTATTATTATTGACCATTGTTATGCTTATTGCTTATGGCGTTATTACGGGTTTTACTGTAAAGGGAAGAACACGTATTTGTTAATTGTTTATTTGTTTGTGAATATTATATTTGTTATTTTTCAATTGAGCATACAATTTTTGAATTGCGAATATTGTTATAATTTATTTAATTGCAAATATTGACCTATCTCAGGTAGGTTATTACTTTCATTAATACAGTTAAAGCAGTATATTATTAGAATTAAAAAATAATAGTTATTTATTTAATTTACTAATATAATCAAATACAAATAGTAATGTTGTGAACCTTTGTTCCACATTATTATTTTATTAATATCATTATTGTTAATATTATTATTAATGTCATATCTATTTATTATATACATATTATTGTCATCACTAGGGCAGAGGACTTATAGCATTTGCATATTTGTTTTGCGCAGCCGTAAAAAAAGGCCAACTATATAAAAAAATGTTTCATGTTATGACAAAGCCAAATCTGTAATTTTATGGTGCATATTTTTGCATAATAATAGCATAATAATAATAATAGATATTTTTCGGTTTTTGAGACATATTTAACTTATATATGGTTTTTTGGGAAATATTTTGAACAATTTATAAAAATAAATATAAAAATATGTAAAATGAAAATTTGAAAAAACATTTAATTATTCAATGCAATTTTCAAGGTGAAAATATTATTTACTTCGTCCGTAGGTTTTTTAAAAAAAATTCTAACATATTGGTAATTTTTTTTAGGGTCAGAAGAATGAATTAATAACACGTAATTTATATACATACATTTCAATAAAATTAAGTTAAAAATTTTTGAAAGTTTCATTAAGATTAAGTTTTTATTCATGTGTTATTGATCGTGGAATAATAGTATAGCAAATAAAATGTATAATTAAATTTAGTTAGTATTTGTAATGTTTCTTATTTTAAATATTTTTTATAATTAATCTATATAATAAAATTTTAATAGCATAAAAAAAGTGCATATTTTAGAGTTTTTAAGTGCATATTAATTAAGTGCTTGCATATTTAGCCTTTTTTTAGAGCTACAAGTCTCTGCCCTAGTTATCACATTAGATATTAAGAATACTAAGATTAATATTTAAAATTAATAATTAACTTATTAGTCATTACTTGTTTTTAGAACTATTTAATTATAACAATAATCTTTTATTCTTATATTCAATATTATTTACCACTTAAGACAATATTATAATAGTATTTAAGACTAACTTTTGAACATTGTAAAATAGTTGAGATTTGGTGCTAGATGCAGTTACTATGCCCGATTTCAAACAAATTGCGATATTGTTTTAAATCAAATATAATATTATTTTGTATTTATTCTTTAATCGTGTTTGACTCAACTCAATATCTAACAAAATGATTTGTAAACGGAATTAGAAACTCGGGCTTACAACATTATTTTGGCATCCCTGATATTGATGGAAATTTTTTGGAAAGTTGTAAATTGCGGCCAACACATTTTAGGGGTAAATTATTGTGTAGTAAATTGCGCCCAATAATATTACCAATAATAATATAAATGATACATATTTTAGTAAACGTCTTTTTTTAAGTATAAAATTAAATAATAAATTACAATAAAATACAATAAATTATAAAATATAAAAACCAATTTTTTTAAATTTGAATTTTAAATAACACATATTTTAGTAGGTATACGTCTTTTTTTTATAATTTTCGAAAATAATAATTTCATTATTTTTTTGGCTAATACTTTTTCTAATATCGTCCATGGCGATGTCGTGCGAACAACTGATTCGTAGGAATCGTAAATTCGTACCTATCATATTAATAAAAATCTAATAACTACAATATTAATTATAATCGTTTAAACGATATAAGTTCGGTTTTTACGCCAATATAATGTGCAAAATCGGAAATAATGATTAGAAAGTCATTTAGATACTATGGGCGCAATTTACTATGCCCAAAATGCATAGCAAAAAGTCCCGGGCGCAATTTACTATATTTATTTTACTACCTGCTCACCGTGGGCGCAATTTATAATCGCCCGTGAAAAACCTACGAAAGACAACACAGAAGAAATCCACAGAATCTCCGCGATCATATCAGTCAACAATTGGAACAACAGTTCAACTTCGTAGAACCAAGTTAACTGTTCACATTCAATCAACAAACATTAACAATATGATCATTGGAAGTTTTATTCTACTTACCTGGTAAAAATAATTTATTATTAGTTAGTTATTAATAGTAGGTAACTAAAAAAACTAATTTTTGGTAAAACGTGATAAATTAGATAATTTAATTATTATGACTACTACCACAGAAATTGAAACATTCAGTATTTTCGAATTAATACAGTTAATAGGTGAACCGTTTGATGGTAAAAGAGAAAAATTAAATAATTTTATTAGCGCTGTAAGCGATGCATTCCTTATGACAACAAAACAACAAGAGAAAAAATTATTTTTAGCTGTTAAATTAAAAATTATAGGAAAAGCTAGAGATACGATTAATACATTAGACATAAGAAATTGGAATTAATTTATAAGAATGTCTTATAGATTTTTATGGCGAATGATCAATTATGTATAGATCTCCAAACTATAAAACAAACTAAATTTGAAAACATTAATACTTTCGGAGATAGAGTAGAAAAACTCGAAGTAAAATTATACCAATCATACACTAAAAAATTAACTTTCAAAGTAGAAAAAAATGCTATTCGAAACACGTGTGAAGACCAAGCTTTAGGTGCTTTTAAATATGGTCTTTACTCTTCCCAAATAAAAACTATCGTTTTAGCTACTCAACCAAAAACATTAAATGACGCAATAGATACCGCAAAACAAGAAGAAGTTAGGATTAATACCAAAATAAACCTTTCAAAATATAATAATTCTAAAAATAATAATCAAAAATTTGAATATTCTTGCGAAATATGTAAAAAAAAATAACCATAAATATAGTGATTGCTATTTTAAAAAAATATAAAAATATTAATACTCGTACATTCAATAATAACTTTAATAACCGAAATTCTCAAAATAAAAAATACGAAAAATTTTGTACGTATTGTAAAATAAATTCCCGTACAAAAGACGAATGTTATACATTAATAAATAAAAATAAACAAAAAGAAGACTATAATAAACCTAGTTCCTAGTACAAGTAAACGATCAAATTATAATTCAAAACAAATTTCTAAAATTAATATAACACAAAACGATAATTTATTCTGTGATATATTTTCTACAGATGTTAAAATAAAAATAAATTTTATGATTGATACTGGAGCTCAGGCTAGTCTTATAAAAATCGGTGAATTACCTAAAGAACACAACTATTGGGACGATTCAATAGTTAATTTAGAAGGTATATCGGGAAATTTAAAAAGCTTAGGTTATACTTTATTACAATTAAAAATTGGATCAAAAATTATTTCACATAAATTTCATATAGTAAATAATAACTTTCCAATCCAATCCAAAGGAATAATAGAAATAGATTTTATAAATGATCATATAAAAATAATTAATTTAAAACAAAATCAATTAGAATTTTATAATAATTATGTTCTTAAAATGAATAATAAATATGAACCAAATAAAATACAAACATATAAAATTAAATCTTTTTCAAAAACAATTGTAAAAGTTAATATAATTAATACACAAGAAAAAACTGGTATAATTTACGAACCTATTAAATTAAATAACATAGGTATTATCTGAAAATAATGATTTAAAAAATTTACCATCTGTTATAACCCCAGTAAATATAAAAGAACTACAAAGCAATATAAGTTTAGATAACGTTTTGAGTACCTAATGAAAATATTAATTATGTTACTAGTTCTAGTGATTTACTAGTGAAATCGTTTAATTTAAATGAAAATAAACAGTCTAAAATAGCCTTGAACTTTTCAAATTTTACGTGTGATAATATCAAAAATAATAGTGAGATTAGTGATAATTATAAAAATAAAAATAATCAATTAATAACTAAATTACAAATTATTAATAAAGAAATGTTTTCAAGTATAGAGAAAGATAAAAATAGTGATGATTTTAGTAGTTGTAATCAATCATCAATCATCATTTATGTCAATTAAAAAAGATAATATTAATAATAACTCAAAAATAGATAGAGAGCTATATGATAAACTTCAGATGTTTAATCCAAATTACAAGTATTTTAATGTACCTATTTAATAATGAAAGTTTTTTTGGTTATAATTGTAGTTATCAATCTGTAGTTATCAATCTGTATCATTATTAAATAATAAAGAATTCAAAATTACACCTCGTACTAAATATTTAAATATGAACATAAGAAAAGGATATGATATAAATAATATAGAAAAAACAATAAATGTTATACCAAATTATAAAATAATACATGATAAAATTTCACCAACCGAGTCAATATATAATATGAATGTCACAAAAAATACTTTACCACATAGTGACCACTTCTTACTCTCATCAATATCTCATATCATATAATTAACAATATATGCATTATTTTAGGGCGATGTGGCCCTCCCACAGCCTTAAACCACAACAATTCTTAGACGAAATTATATTTCCATATATCAAAAAAAAATTCGCTTCGCTCAGAATCTAAAATTCCAAATAAACTTCAAGTAGGTACCAATAAATGTCAATATCGACAACGTAAATGAAATATATAAAATTATAGAAATTAAAATTATTTTATAAATGACAAACTAATATTTACCATTATATTACCATTAAGTAACTTAAATAATTATATAATTTATCACATCTTTCCTATATTTATTCCAATTAATAGTCATAATCAAATTGTACACTTAACAAATAAGAACAAGTATTTAATTATTGATAATCTAATTAGTCATTATTTAGTAATAGAAAATTTAGACAATTGTAAATACATTAATAATATTTTTATTTGTAAAAATTATAATTTTTTATCGAATACGAAACCCATCCAATTTGTGAAACAGAATTATTAAACAATCATTATAAAATTCCCTCAATATGTAATCTTTATATGTCAGAAATAACCGCAGAAGATTGGTATACATCATACTATCCAAACAGTTGGTATTTCGTCACAAATAAAGAAATGATGTTGACTATAACTTGTGATCAAAATACTATTGTCAAAAAAATAATAATTAACAATTCTGGAAAATTATCATTAAAACCAAATTGTTTAGCCTTAACGTCATCTACAATGTTAAGTGCTACTATAAACCATTTGGAATCTCAATTTGAAAATATTCCAATAAAATATCAGTTTATTAGAAGACGAATACTGTTTAAAATTTAAAAATAAAACAATATCAAAACCGATCAATTTAGAGAAAATGGAAAATATTAAAATTGATCAAAACTCCTTGAATAGTCTAAATAATCTATTAGATTACTAAGACAGATCTGTCAGATCTGACAGATTACCAAGGCTGACATATTAGACAATAAAAAAGTACTTACCTATATGAATTTTATAATAATAACAAATTTTTAATATTTATAATAACAATTCTGTTCATATCCTTAGTAATAATGATTAGGTATAAGATATACATATTATAAGTATTGTATAAGGCATAATGTAATGAATCATACACAACAAAATTTACAATTTATTAAAAAATGAAAATGTACTATTAGCTATAAGAGCAATAATATTATATCAACCCCTTCTTCTCCGACTGAAAATCATAGAATTTATTACGACACTAGGTCACGTAGACGTAATTTAGGATTACAATAATAATATGTAACCATTCTAAAATTATATAACTTATTAAAATTATTTTCATTTATTTTTATATAAAAAAAAACTCAATAATTTTAATCATTAAGGGCGGTAGTGTTGTGAACCTTTGTTTCACATTATTATTATATTAATATTATTATTGTTAATATTATTATTAATGTCATATCTATTTATTATATACATATTATTGTCATCACATTAGATATTAAGAATACTAAGATTAATAATTATATTATTATTATGAACATTGTAACTTATTAGTCATTACTTGTTTTTAGAACTATTTAATTATAACAATAATATTTTATTCTTATATTCAATATTATTTACCACTTAAGACAATATTATAATAGTATTTAAGACTAACTTTTGAACATTGTAAAATAGTTGAGATTTGGTGCTAGACGCAGTTACTATGCCCGATTTCAAACAAATTGCGATATAATATACATCTCATAGTTTAATCGTTCAACAGAAAATATACCTATTCTTAATGTGCCACTCTCAATTCAAGATAATTCTGATACTAGGTAATATATATAATAATTGTTATGTAAATAAGGATGAGCTTATGAGAAATCAATTAGCTAAATGGGCATGTACCTACCCACAACATTTGTCAGAATAGTTTAAAAAGCTTATTACACATACTTCGTTCTTATCCTTTTAACTTGGTTAATCTACCAAAAGATTCAAGAACGGTTATGCAAACTCAAAGTGTGCAGAGTTCATTCCAGTTATTTCTATAGAACATGGTCAATATTATCATTTTGGGTTAGAAACGGGGATAAAAAAGACTTTAACAAATATAAAATTAAATGATATTGATATAATTGACATTGTTATTGGTATTGATGGTTTGCCATTATCAAATAAATATATATTACCTACTGAAAAAATTGATTTTTAATATTTTTTCTATATTTTTGAAAAATGAGTATATTATGATGCAGTATAATATTATCGTTATAGGTAGTATTATAAATATAAAGTATGCATATCAAGTTCGGTTCATTTTAATTTTTTTTTTTTATTATTATTATTATTATTATTACATATAAACATATTTAATTTATTACAATATAATATAACCATATTATAATATAACAATTTTCAAATAATAAAAAAAATAATTAATAATAATATTAATAATTAATAAAAATTACATTTTTAGATTCTGAGCGAAGCGAAGAATGTATTGGTTTTACAATGATGTGTGATTATTTTTTGTTTTTTTTTTTTTTTTTTTTTTATGTCTGTGTACAAAAATACTACCCGAAATAATGCTCCGATTTTCACGAATAGGGTATGTTTCCGGTAGCAAAGTGGATGTAGTTGGTACTTTACTTAGGTCATTTTTTGAATTTCTCAAAATTGACGCTATGCGGTAGAAAAAACGGCGAAAAAATGATGAAAAAACGGCATTTTTCACGAAAAATGAAATTTTGACGAATTCAATTTCTATATTTCACGATAACTCGGGCAATTTTTAAGATAGAGACCTGAAATTTTTTTTGGATGTTCACATAGCTACTATATATATGTGGTACGATTTTGGAACCGTTACATTAATTTTTCTCCAAAATATAGGACTTTGA
>JAIUCT010000011.1:5379861-5443015 GCA_021307375.1 Tetraneura akinire
ATTTTTCACGAAAAATGAAATTTTGACGAATTCAATTTCTATATTTCACGATAACTCGGGCAATTTTTAAGATAGAGACCTGAAATTTTTTTTGGATGTTCACATAGCTACTATATATATGTGGTATAATTTTGGAACCGTTAC
This sequence comes from Tetraneura akinire, assembly GCA_021307375.1. Classification (NCBI taxonomy): domain Eukaryota; kingdom Metazoa; phylum Arthropoda; class Insecta; order Hemiptera; family Aphididae; genus Tetraneura; species Tetraneura akinire. The sequence continues at coordinate 5,380,006 of JAIUCT010000011.1, forward strand.
ATTAACTTTTCTCCAAAATATAGGACTTTGAATATTTCGTAAAATTCACGTTTTTACGTATATAATGTTTGATAAAATTAGCAATTTTTGATATTAGGGTCTGAAAATTTTACTGAAGTATACTTACATATTACTTAACATCATACTAAAATATTGGAAAAATCCCTAATCTCAATTTTTTTTTATAGCTGTTTTAAGTTGATATTTTTAGTTCAAACGAAAATTATAATCTGACTGAACTTCGCTCAGAATCGTTTTTACGAATGCAATGGTTTATCATTGCATTCAAATTCGAATTAAAATTAAACGCTATGATTCGCACACCTGTATCCTGTGCGGCAGGAGTATCAGCTCATCTTTTTTTTTTTTGTTTGTATAAAGATTTGGGGCTTAGAGTTTAGGGCATAGGCGCAACTAGAGCCTAAATATTGGGGGTGCTAAAATTATGTACCTAACAAAAAATAAACCGTGCCCCCACACCATTAAGTGCTATTTCCCAATTATTTATGTCTTTATGAATCACTATTACAATTCTAATTAAACATATTTTATTATCCTAATAAGTAGACATTTACAATTTATATTTTTTTCTAAGTTTCATGCAGTATTATCAATTTATTATTATTATATTCATAGATTACAATATTATAAGACATTTGAACAAAATAGTTCTAAATATAAGACTTTAAAACTTAAAATTGACAGTATTTTACTGTAATTATTATAATAAGACCTAAAGAAAACAAGGGGTGCTAAATATTAACTCAGGGGTGCTAAAGAGCCTCTTGCGCCCCCCTAGTTGCGCCTATGCTTTAGGGTGCTCTTCCTCGCGTAATAATTTTTACATCTTTTGCATTCATGTCAAATGCCGAAGTGTAACGACCTCTGGTGTGCCATGAGTTGTGACCACACACGACCTTGAAACGCACACCGAACATCCGCATATCTTTACCGAAAACAATGCCCATCGGTTGACCATTGTTGTCGTTTACAGTTTACCCATAATTTATTAATTACAATATTATAGTACCTACCAATTTTTGGATTTTTTAAATATCTGTACCTAAGTAGGTATAACAACTTTACTTATAAATACTAATTTTCTATGAGATAGGAAAAACTTTTGATTAATACCATTTTTAAAACGGTGGTTATTATTATTATTATTTTTTTTAATTATATTTAGTAAAAAAAAAAATTATATTTCTCGGTTTTTGCACTTCAAAAATTGTATAAAACAATGCGTAAACCTATGTACTTGAAATCTTTATACCACTTTGGCAGTACCCTCATTTACCCTCCCAATGATTTTGGGGCACTATTAATGAAAATCCACGGACCTGTGGCCGTTTTCGTGCGGTTCTTTAAAAACCAGTGAAAATCAATATTTCGTCAAGGGGAGGATTCTCCGTTTAAATATATATAATAAATATATTTATACTTATATATATAGTTAATTTTCGATTAAACAACAATTATATATTTTACATTCTGAGCGAAGCGAAGAATGTATTGGTTATACAATGATGTGTGATTTTTTTTTTTTTTTTTTATGACTGTAAACAAAATTACGACCCGAAATAATGCTCCGATTTTCACGAATAGGGTATGTTTCCGGTAGCAAAGTGGATGTAGTTGGTACTTTATTTAGGTCATTTTTCGAATTTCTTAAAATTGACCCTAAGCGGTAGAAAAAACTTCAAAAAAATGACGAAAAAACGGCATTTTTCACGAAAAATGAAATTTTGACGAATTCGATTTCTATATTTCTCGATAACTCGGGCAATTTTTAAGATAGAGACCTGAAATTTTTTTGGGTGTTTATATCGCTACTATATATATGTGGTATAATTTTGGAACCGTTATGTTAATTTTTCTACAAAATATTGGACTTTGAATATTTCGTAAAATTCTCATTTTTACGTATATAATGTTTGATAAAATTGGCAATTTTGGGTATTTAGGTCTGAAAATTTTACTGAAGTATACTTACATATTAGTTAACATCATACTAAAATATTATAAAAATCCCAAGTCACAATTTTTTTTTTATAGCTGTTTTAAGTTGATATTTTTAGTAAAACGAAAATCTTAGAATCCATACGTATAAATAAATATTCTGAAAACACTTTTACTACCCGAAATAATGCTTAGATTTTCACGAATAGCTAGTTTCAGATGTAAAAGTGGATGTAGATGGTACTTTATTTAGGTCATTTTTCGAATTTCTCAAAATTGACTATAAGCGGTAGAAAAAACTTCGAAAAAATGACGAAAAAACGGCATTTTTCACGAAAAATGAAATTTTGACGAATTCAATTTCTATATTTCTCGATACCTCGGGCAATTTTTAAGATAGAGACTTGAAAATTTTTTTGGGTGTTCACATAGCTATTATATAGATGTGGTAAAATTTTGGAACCGTTACGTTCATTTATCTACAAAATATTGGACATTGAATATTTTGTAAAATTCTCGTTTTTACGTGTATAATGTTTGATAAAATTGGCAATTTTTATTATTAGGGTCTAAAAATTTTACTGAAGTATACTTACATATTACTTAACATCATACTAAAATATTGGAAAAATCCCTATTCTCAATTTTTTTTTATAGCTGTTTTAAGTTGATATTTTTAGTTCAAACGGAAATTATAATTGACTGAACTTCGCTCAGAATCGTTTTTTCGAATGCAATGGTTTATCATTGCATTCAAATTCTAATTAAAATTAAACGCTATGATTCACACACCTGTATCCTGTGCGGCAGGAGTATCAGCTCATCTTTTTTTATTTATTTATTTTTGTAGATTGCATAAAATGGCTTTAGAAGAAAGAACGGCGCAAGTGTTGTGTTAGGCTGATGACTTGGCAACTGGGTCTGTGATGGATCTGCATGTGGGATTCCCCACACACAAGACCCATTGTCAGGTCTCAGGTCATAAGTGATCCTTCCCCCGAGGAGCTTCGATTTTTGCACAATCAGCGCTTCATGTACCAGACTAACAATGTACTAACAAAGTAACAATGCACTTAAAAACATTGCATAAAAACAATGTTTTTAAGTGCAAAGAATGTTCATCTACGTTTAAGAATAAATGCGATTTGGAGTATCACAATAATAGAAAACACACTGGACATAAGCCTTACAAAATAATGTGAAAAATGTATAAAATATTTCTATTCGCCAAAAAATTTATATTGTCACAAAAATAGATGTTTATAAAAAAATGTTAATTATAATAATATTATTTATAATTAATATTATAATTATTATAATAATAAATATTATTTAAATTATTATTATAATTATTTATTTTTATTAAATATTATTTATATGTATATTTATATGTATATATATTACCACTCTATAATTATATTAATTACCAATTTATTGTATGTTAGAGTTGCTTACATAATTCATTATTTGGTGACCTCTAATGAAAGAAAAAATAACACATTTATAATCTACAAATATAATATGTAATTTAATTACTTGTAAAAATTATTATTGAATACTTGTTTCTTTTTTTTAAGGGTGTATGTTCTAGTGTTAGTAATTCAATAGTGTTAAAATTGTAGACTTTTTTTTAGTTTATTATTTTTCATGTATTCGATAAATTCTGTTAATGTTTCTCTATATAATATTGTTTTTTATAATTTTGACGTATATCTGTTATTTTAGTTTTTAATTCATTTTCAATTATGTTATGCATTATATTTTTTATTTTATTATAATTATTAATAATTTGTTTTAAATCATACAAAGGCATTGTAAAAAAAAAAAAACCACTAAAACACTGTTTTTAGGTGCAAACTATGTGTTAAAATTGTCAAAAATGAACATGATTTAAAATATCATGTTAACGTACACAACGGGGTTACACCTTACAGATGCTTACAATGTAATAAGGGATTTCACTCCCCCAAAAATGTGAATAAACATAAAAAAAATGTAATTAAATATATGTAATAAAAAAAAAAAAAATTAAAATGAACCGATCTTGGTATGCATACTTTATATTTATAATACTACCTATATAGATAATATATTACTACATCATATTATGGTAACCTTTAATTATGTTGTGGTTGAAGATGTTCATGATGTGCAACGCACAAGTAATAATAAGTAGTAGGTACCCAACATATTTGTAGATCAGTAACTTATTTTTTTTCTCGTTATTTCAGGATATTTTTAAGTTGAAAAAAATTTAAAATTTAGGTAAATCATAGTAATTATTTCAAATATTTATCATGTATGTATAATATTCACGGAAATATACAAAATTGAGTTTTTTAGACTCTTATATTTTTTTAATTGTATAAAATATTAAAATCAAATTCTTTAATTGTAGTTTCTGTGAATTTTATCATTTTTATTATTTATAGAAAATTATTTAGACCCGAGATGAACCTATAATGATCATTAAAAATAGTTAATAGTTATCATTAAATATTTTTCATAAAATATTTTATCCATTTTCCAAATTAATTAATAACCTACTAATCTACCATACAATTTAAAATAACATAAACAATTATTTTCAAACTATTTTTAAGTTTTATAATAAAATTCTTCTATCAATTCTTTGTACATTGTACTTCTATTTGAAAAATAAGATTATAAAAAAAAAAATAATACATTAAACAATTGCATATTAATATATATATAATATATTAAAATAAATAATAAAATAAATTAGATCAAAACTACTAGGTCTATCATAACAAAACATTCAATAATCAAATAATCATAAAATGAAAAAAATCCTTCCCAAATAGGTATGATTAATTTCACTAAAATTAATAAATTTACAAAATTTAATAAAATCTAATCTAATTTACGATTTGATCATTGCCATAATAAATTTAACAAAAATAAAATGTGTACAAATTTATATATCAAGTTAATAATAAACTTTAACTTAAAATAAACTACATAATTTTCAATAGATACTATTTCACCTTTCTGATGTCTGATATAATATAATTATTTTTTGAAAACCTAGATGACAAAATGAATACATTTTTTTATTGTGTATAGTGTTTGGTACACAATGAAAACATAGTTTTCGAAATACATTTACACAATAAAAAACATATTAATTTTGTTATCCATGTATTACAAATAAATAATTATAAAATAATAGAGTGCTCAGATTTATTTTAAATTATTATTTAATTAATACAGTTTAACATTGCATTTATTTGTAATAAATATAATATATGATAAATAAAACTAATTTCAGTGAAAAGTGCTTAATTAATCATTTGTTAATTAATAATTATTTGTTCTTAATTTACTGTATGCTGTTTGTTCATATTAGATAACATTAATGCTATATAGGATGTTAATAAATCATCCATTTTGTAACCTAGAGATGTTTCACATAATAATTTTGATCCTCGTACTAAATTACCAATTGTCATATGAAAATATGTGTTTCCTGACGACCAATTTGATATTCTTGTAAATGGATGAGTTACTAATATTTCCTAAAATTTATATACCATAATTAACATATTAAACTTCTAAAAAAAACAAAGACTAAGTCATACCTTAGTTTGTGGATCTATAAGACTAATTCCATGTTTATTAATAGCTATCAATAAAAGTTCTGGATAATTTGGTTCGGTTGTCTGTTTTACTTCAAAAAATGCCGAACCAAATGTTGGCCAACGATAGATAATCTTAAGAAATGTTATTTTTGCATCTTCAGCACTCATACCTGGAAATAAAAAATATTTATATTATTTTTAAAATAGTTATAAGAAAAATAATAGTTAACCTGAATCCTGGTTATAAGATGCCGTAATCATTCTTTTCCATTCTGCTGGATTTTGAACTTTAATGAGGTCTCCAGGAATTAGCTCACGAAGCATTTGACTAAGGAAAAAAATAATTTTATATTTAATATATATTATTTACTCTTTAAAAAATGTATAAAACATTTTTTCTAGCACTAATTTCTATATACAGGGTGATCCAAATAACTTACTACACTCATTCTCTCGGTCAATTTTAATGTTTTTCAATTTTTTTTTTTTTTTTACAAAATATATAGAACTTATAACACTACATTTTTATATAAAAATACAATTTCTTACAATTTTTTTTCTTGCTAATTTTTTAATTTTTATACTTTTTTAAATGGTATGCTATATATTTATTTACATCAAAAAATAGGTAAAAAAATTATAAGAATTATATTTCTTTGTCATTTTTAATTTTATTAACTTTTCAATGAACTACAACTACAGTGATTTTCATTAAGCTCTTAAATGGATATTTATTAAATAGTGAAAGTACTTTTTCGGAGACGACAAATTCATTGCTTACAAACACTTTCAATTTCAATAATAGGTATTTTATTTTAAATCATACCAAATCAATAACCAAATTTTCATGATATATAAATGAGAACATTATCTGTGTCGTAGCGTTTTTATTTTTTTGATAACTTGTCTCAATCATTCCTAATAAATAAATAAAAAAACAACAAAAAATTGAATTTTCACATATTAATAACTTAATATATTTAATAGATATCAAAAAAATAAAAACGATACGACATAAATAAAGTTCTCCTCTACATAATATATAAATTTGGTAAATATATCATTAATACAGCCTGTACAAGTTTGTCCCGCGTGAAACAATTTTTATGCTCGAATTGCGAGTGGTATGACGTCCTCTTAATATACCTACAAAATATTACGAGTGTGTATTTCCAATTTAGTATCCAATTATGATGATAAACACAATCAATTAAATACCTAAATCTCTCCTCACAATCTCACTACAGTCATAAATTTATTAACGTTTAACGCATGATACAAATAACCAGGTATGATCACGCATTCTGTTGGAAGAAACTATTAGAATATTGTTTATTCCATTAGTGCGCAAAGTAAATTAAAAGTCGTCCCCAGCGTGATCATACCTGGTTATTTGTATCATGGTATGTAATACTGTGTTTGGCTTTGGATTTGGACTGTGGTATAAGATAAATCGACAATATTATTGTCGTGAGTCGTGACGGGTGTATCAAACAATAATATAATAATAATTGACAAGCCTAGGTTAAAACCGCATGCTACTCAGTAATCGTATGTTGTAATCATTCTGTGTTCCTCAGTCTTTTTATTTTTATTTTAATATTATATATTCTTAGTTGTGTTATGTTAGAAAAAAAAATGTAAAATATTTTTTTATAATGGATTGACTTTTTTAAATTTTAAGTTAATATTACGATTACCTATAATAATAATTATATACTTGTTTTACAATTTATATGAAATTGAAAATGAAAATTACATAAATACAAATACTTAGTTTACCAATATCTGTATTATAATATATGTTACTTTAATTAAATAAAGTAATATTCAATATATTAAATAAAGCCGTGAAAATGTGGAACAAACCACAAATCCACGATCAATTAAATCGCGGTAAGTTAATATATTATAATGTGTATTTCATTATCATTTATACCTAAATACATACTACCTACGTGCTAGATATTTATAAATTATACACAATTAATTTAAATTTGTTTATTATTTTATACTAGTTGGTGGAACGATAAAAACTAATTTTTTTTCAAGTCGATAAGAAATATAATTTTTTTACTTCGTCTACTATTTATTTTTCATACTTATTTATATGTATAAAAAGTGCATTCAATGGTCAAGTTAAATATTTTGGAAAGTACATATATAATTTAAATTAAAAGATAAATAAATAATCAAAATAATATTTTAATTTTGTTTATATTAGAATATAATATGAAGATTATAATCATCTATGCATAAAACATTCAAATCACCTGTTTCATATATTGTCAAAAATTTATACATCTTTCATCAACTACTGACATCTTCAAGTAACCAATATTGCCAAAAATAAATAAAATATCTATAACCCTTTTTTTTTATTATTATTTTTTATTTTTTATTTTTTATTAATATTCTTTATTAATTAAAAAATCTACTGTATATTTACTATTAAGGGTAAAAACATTAGTGGTTTTTAATTCAGTAAAGTCATTTAGTAAGTCTAAAACTGAAAATATATTATACCTAATAAAAAATAATTATAAATTATAATATAAAATTCAATTTAACAATTGTTTTATTTAATTTATAAAAAAATGTATAAGAGTAGGTACAATGTACAAATAAATGTGCCATAATTTAAATTAGTTTACCACAATATAAAAAAAATTATTAATAAATATGAAAAAAAAAATTTCCAATTTAAACTATTGCCTACTGAAATAGTGTTGTTTTAAAACTTAACATAACCTTTATATTTTTAAATATATTATCACCATTTTTATATTTAAATTTAATTTATTATGTCTAGGATTATTGAAAAGTTTATTCTCATTTTATAACATATATTTTAATCTAAACTCATATTTTGCACATGTGTGAAACGAATATTTGGATGAAAATATGTTTTTAAATTGGGAAAAGCTTTTCGTTATCCTAGGCTATTAAATTATTATAAAACATTTAAATGGTAGTTTGATTATGTATAATATATATAAAATGAAATTTTAAATTTATTTATCAGATTTATTTACTTATTTATATACTTATTTATTTTTGTTAAAAACGATTTAAAAAAAATCATTATATTAAATAAAAACTCAAATCCACAAAAAATTTACTTTTATTTTAAGCAAATACGTATTTGCTTAAAATAAAAGTAAATTTTTTGTGGATTTGGGTTTTTATTTATTTAAATATATTATCCACAAGTCAATACTTAAACTATAAATAATGTTTAATATATTTTATATTAATTTGTAATTATTTACATTTACATAATTTATAATTATTTATTATAAATCATAAAATGTGTTTTTTTCATAGCATTAACCAAATATATTTATATAGTTGTAACTGTGAAGTGAATTCTTAGTTAAAAAAAAAAAAAAATTACTAATTAGATGTTTGTAATCCTTGTAATCTTTATTTCATAGTTTTATACCTATTACCATAATACCATTGATTATAAATATTATTGATTGTATTTATAATCAATGCTAATATCCATAAATCAGTATATCACTATATGGCAAACAAAATAATAGCACGTGAAAACTATTCTAAAATTAGTTGATTATCAAGTTTAGTTTATAATAATTAATGGTTATGTAGAGAGCATAGATGTGAAATAAAATTGTAGATTATACCAGGCCCCGGACACTTCGACAATTATTTTTAAATTATTGCCCATGTCATAGAATAAAAAAAAATATAGCATGCCATTTAAAAAAAGTATAAAACCTAAAAATTTAATAAGAAAAAAAATTATATATTTATGTAAAAATATAGTGTAATGTACACCAAATATTTTGTAAAAAAAAAAAAAATTGAAAACTTCAAAATTGACTGAGAAAATGAGTGTAGTAAGTTATTTGGATCACCCTGTATTCTATTATCAGTTACAACGAGTATATTGGCTTTGAAGCATAACACTAAATATATGTGGCATGTGTATGTTATGTTATTCATATACTTACGAAATGCCCTGAAGTTCTTGTTTGTTATCACCAAATCTAACTCTATAAATTAATGAAGCTAATCTTGATACTTCTTCTTTTGAACATTTGTGATATCCTACAATATTTTTAGTATTAAATAGTAATTATGTAGCATAAAAAAATTAATTTTAAATAAATTTTCATACAAAAATGATATGTTTCATTATTAATATCAAACACATAATTTAATATTTTTAAGTTTAGTATAAAAAATAAAAATTTCATATCATTTTGTAATGTTTGTATACATAAATTTTTCAATCTCACCGCGTAAAAGTTTTGGAAGTTCTTGATGATAATGAAATATTAAATCTGCATTTCTATCTTTGCCTGGGACTGTATTTGACCATAATTTTTTCATAAAAAATACTTGGTAAGTGAACTGAGGATTAATACCTAAAAATGAAAATTCAAATATTAATCATTAAATTATATTACGAGATTGTAAGATATACAAACCATCTCTAGTAGGTCTAGCTTTCTTTATCCAATCAGTAAGATGTCTTACAAAATCAAAGAAAAAATCACCTTCTGGAACGGATATGACTTTATCAACAATTTTTACAAATAAACTAAAACCCTCGCTTGATCGTAATTTCAGTCTTTGTGAAATATTGGTACAAAAATCTTTAGCTCTTGTTGATGAATCTACTTCAAATGCCTCATCAGTATCATCAGGAAAGAATACTTTATGAAATATTTGTGTAGTTTTATGTTGTATTGCTTCTACTTCAACCTGATGAGGTGGATATTTTCTTTGGCCATTTCGTAAAGTTTTTTGCAACCGCAATAAAGAATCAACGGATATAGGATGTTTTCGTGTACGTAAAAATAAATTCAACTCCTATTCAAGCATAATTATTGATAAATATTATATACATAATTAATATGAAATAATTATGATTTAATTTAGAAAATATTTACTTTTAATAAATTTTGACTGCAGGCAAATAAACCTGTTGCAAGCCAAATTAGCTCCCAGCATTTTTCCTCACTTAATCTGTTTCTATTTTCTGTTAATTGTTTCATTAATTGACAATATATTTCATCTTTTAATATTTCCTATAATAAAAATTATATATAAACAAATGTATCATATATTAAAACAAAAAGTATTAGAATTGTTCAAATTTTTTACATGTTTTAAAGGTCCTTCAAATATTTGATCTGTATACTCATTAGATAACCTTTTCTTTGAAGGTAAATCTCCTGTATACTTTAATATAGCAACAAATGCAAAACATGCATCTTCAGAAAGTTCTACTTTATCGACGAGTTTCTTTAACAACGGTTGTTTTATTGGTTCCCTAGTGTGTTTCCAAATATCATCATTATTGGTGCGTCTAACTGAACTTAAATTTAATGTTTTAGATATGGTACGTTTTGCTGGTATTCTATATAATTAACAAATGAAATAAAATAAAATGAGCAATTCCATAATTTGTTAAATTCAAAAAATTAAATATTAATAATATATATATATATTTTTATTTTAATTAAAAACATCCAATACATAAAGCAAACAAATATTGTATTTCAGTTTCTCAACATTTTTATTTCACTCGAAATTTATTTTTCATGAGCAAAACATTGAAAACAATTAAATTAAAATACAAATATTGTGTATTTATAATTTATTTGATATTTAATTTATAGGTTTTTGTTTTAATTAATTTTTCTAGTTTTTTAATAATAATATAAATCACAATGAGCACCAATGGTACACAATGTAATGTAGAGCATTCGTTGAGAATAACTGATTTATTAATTTCTAACATTACCAACCGAAAATGATCTATCGCATATTCCATTAAATTATGAGGTTTTTCTCTGGGCTCTGTACGATTTAATGATTCTGTGTATAAATTTCGACTTTGATCAACAGCTTCTAAGCTAAATAATGCCTAAAAAATGGTAAATCAAGTTAATATAGCAATAATAATAGCAATTAAAATATACACATAATGCTTTAATTGTTTTTGTAACTATAAAATAAGTAAACTATTTAAAATTTTCCATTATGAACTAAGCGAAAAATGTATAGGTTTTACACGGATATGTCCTTTTTATGTATGTAAACACTTTTTCGACCAGTAATAATGATCCTATGTTCACAAATATTATATGTTACCGGTAGGAAAGTGGATGTAGTTGATACTTTATTTATATAACTTTTCAAATTTCTCAAAATTGAAATTATTCAGTAGGAAAAATTAAAAAAAATTATGGAAATACAGCATTTTTCACGGAAACAGAAATTTTGATGAAATCGATTTCAATGATAACTTAGGCAATATTAGATATTTGAACAATTTATTAGATGTTCACATAGCTATTATTTAAACGTGATAAAACTTTGGAAGTATTACGTTAATTTTTATTCAAAATATAGAACTTTGAATATTTCATAAAATTTTTGTTTTTATGGATATAATTTATATGATTTATTTATATTTAATGTTTGATTAAATTTACAATTTTGGGTTTTAAGATTTAAAATATTTACTGAAGTATACTCACATAATTACTTAACATGGTATCAAAATATTAGAAAAATCTCAAGTCTCAAATTTTTTATAGGTGTTTTAAGTTGATATTTTAGTAAAATCGATATTTAAAGTATTCATATGGATTCTTTTTTTATATTAAATATTTTACAATAATGTGTAATAAAAGGACAATAAATTGAAAATTTTGTTGAAGCACAAATAATTATTGCGTAACTCAATTCCAAATTATTGTGAATAATAAAATTACAATTTTTTCTTTATAGATGTTTAAAATATAAAAAGAAGAGCTGATACTGTCATGTAAAGAGGGCAGTGTTGAATTTTGATTAAAATTTAAATGCAATGATAAATCATCGTATTCGAAAAATGATATTGAGTGAATTTATGTCAATTATGGGCCTTTAGGGAACTCATTTAGGAATTTTATTGGCATTTATATTAGACTTAGACTTGAAAATTTTATTGGATGTTCATACAAGTACTTATAAGTTATATAATTTTGGAACTCTTATGTTGAAATCTAAATAAAAATGAATACCTTATAAAATTCTAAAAAAAATTTTATCAATACCTATAATTGATTGAACTTTGATCAGAATTGTTTTATTAAATGTGATGATTTATCATTAAAATTTTAATTAAAATTTAACACTATTCTCTTTACACTAGCCTATATCAGCTTCTTTTTTAGGTTATAATTGCAATAAAATATAAGTTACAATATTTATAAATATATAAAAATATAATCATTTACTAGTATTTCTGGTGGTGGTTTTGACAATGTTGGTAACACATAAACTGTTTCTGCCGGGAAATCTCCTCTTTCCCCAGTTCGATCTGAATATCCAATACACCATCCAGAAGTCATAACTGTTTCACCAGTTATATCGTTTTCTAAAATAATTAAGTCACCCTGTTGGAAATTTAAAAATGTTGATCCCTCTCCTGAAAAATCAAAATCAAAATAAATCCATTTAATTATAAACTTTTTTATATAGACCATACCAGGAGCTTTATAATCCTGAACTGCTATAACATAAATAGATCTTTTTTTAAGCCCTTCTAAAAAGTAAATTACTAAATCTCTAATGTCTTCTGCATTAGGACTTTGAAATGTAAACTCTTCTCCTCGTACAGTTGAAAGCGTAAATGTTTGAGTAAATACTTTAGTAGTCCTAAAATATGAATTATCCAACATTGAACATTCTATTTTCAAATATTAATTAAGAAACATACTTTTGACTAGAAACAGTAGTTATTTCAGGGAATGATAATTCTAGCAATACTTCTTCTTGATCATCGACGACATAAACACCAGTCCAATTAACAGCTATGATAACATCATTTTTTGGTAAATTTGGACCTATTAAATATATGTTTAATATTATTTTGTTGAAATATTTTTATGACTTTTTTAAACATTTAATTCCACAAGTATATGTATAGTTGTGTAAAGTAAATGAAAAAAACCAAGGAAAGAAATACAGATGTGAAAGGGAAACAAGTATAAAGCTGATAGCACTGAATTTTGATTAAAATTGAATGCAATGATAAATCATTACATTCACAAATAAGATTTTGAACGAAATTCATCAGATAATATATTATATATTGATTAAAATTTTTACATTTATCAGTCTCTACGTTCAATATATACAGTTGCGGATAGGACTATTTTATATTACCGAGACCGAATTAAAGGGCTACCAAAAATTTTTCTTTCCCTTCAGTCGCTTTGCCTAAATTCTATTCATACACGTTTCTACTAATATTTCATACTACAATTTAATACAATCAATTTATTTTAAATCCTGAGCGAAAAATGTATTGGTTTTATCATGGTGAGTCTTTTCTTTAGTTTATATGAAACATATTTTCGACTAAAAATAATGAAATAATTATCATGAATAGCATATAATTACGGTAAGGAATATTATCTAGTATTTTAGTTAGTACTTTACTTATCTCATTTTACGAATTTCTCAAAATTGAAATCACTAGTAGGAAAAACTACCAAAAAATTTGACAATAATAATGGAATCTGTAATTTTCCATCGTGTTACCAACTACATTCACTTTCCAATTGGAAACATATGCATTATGGCATTATTTTATGTAGAAAAAGTGTTTACATACAAAAAAAAGACACACATCATTGTAAAACCAATAGATTTTATTCCTTCGCTCAAAAGTTGTTTATATCCTAAACTAAATTATAGATAGTAGATTATATATTATAAAATACCTGAATTTCTGTAAGCTTCATAAAATCTAGAAAATAATAATGGCCATTTAAATTTAGCATAGCTTACAACATCTTCTTTGACTTTTATTGGAAGTACATTTTCATTCAAATAATAACTCTAAAATAATTTTTAAAAAAAAAACATTTAAAATGATTAACTACTTAAATTAAATCTAATAACATAAAAACAAAACAAAAAAAATTATAAAAAAATGAATTATATTTTTTGTTATAAATATTTATTTAATTTTATAATGAATTTATTAGAAATATTAATATGTACTAGTTTTTAAGTGAAAATAAAGCCATGCAACTCATAAAAATTAAATTAATTGACTTAAAATTAAAGACACTTTAGAATATTTTAATTTCATACATATTTTTTATTCATGCTGCATAATAGATAAAATAGATTACTTGAAGAATACACAGCCAGCCACCTACCTCAAATATTTTGTAGTAACTAATGTGCTTTAAACTTATCATTATTACACAAGTATTTTTAAAAGTTTTTGAATAAATGTATTCATATAACTGCAGTGATAGTTAATCTAACTGAAAACCACACCCTTTTTATGAATTTTTTATGTTAACAAAATAAAATGTACATTTTATTACTTTTTTATATGCTTGTATAATCAATTTATTCCATCTTTCAATTGATTTTTCTCCATTTTTTAAACAGTAATCAGGAATATAATTTGGTAAAAGATTTAATAATGTTTCATTATTAAGATCTGTAGTGAATTCAATATAATATTGTTGAGCAGAAATCATTGCTAAGTCTTCTTCCTAAATTATTTTTTTATTAATTTATTTGTGTGTGAATTATAAATTTTATTTAAATAATGAACAAACTTTGTCACATCTATATTCGCCAAACTTAACACCACGAACAATTTGTTGGTATATTAAATTAGTTGAAATTTGATCTAATGTGGGATCATGCCAAGGAGCAAAAATTTCTTTTCTAAAGAATAATCGCCATGGAGCATTTTTTTCTTGAGCATTAAGTTCTTTTGCATATTGTTCACATTGTGATATAGCGTCCATTACATGATCATTTCCACTACCTAAAGATGAAACCTATAAGGATGTTATTTCATTTTTTTAATTGAAAAACTATTAAATTTAATATTATGTGTAATATTATATGTATACTTTATCAAATAATGCTATGTATAGAGAAAATCCAAATTGATCTTTTAGTCCAATCTTGTCAGACAGTTGATTACAGAGCTCTCGAGAAGTAGTTGCCGAATCAGCTAGTAATGTTTTGGTAAATCCGTCCATAAATGTTATAGGAAGCATAATCGCTTTTTTCGATTTTGTAGCCTAAAAATAAAATTTGTTCACTCGAATGTTAGAATTGGTAAATAATATAAAAATAAAATGTAATTTACTATTTATAAAATATATTATTATGTATACCAACCTGTAATTCTAACCAACTAGGAGGCTGATTCCGTGTACCATTGTTAAATGTGCGTTTCAAACGTTCTTCACAGTAAGGTGCGTATCCTGGTGGCCCTGTCCTTATGAAAGCTCTCAGATAGTTAACAAATCTATCAGAAGGAGCAAAACAACCTACACATAATGATAATAATATCCACCCTCTGGCATGGGAAGATTTAGATGGATTTCCTGATAATTGTTTACAAATTTGACAATACACTTCATCTCTAGAGAAAAATTATAATTTATATTAAATATCAAATAATTGTATATAAAATGAATAAATACTTTTTAATAAAATAAATATGCAAGTTCAAGTTAACTTAATAATGAAACATAATATTATCCTTACACAATGACAATTTTAAATACAATAATTATTTACCTAAGTTCTGCTCGTAATATTCCATGTCCAATAATAAAATGTAATTTTTCCAGATTGGATGTAGGTCGTGCATCTAACCAAGATTGATAACTGTCAGAAGGAAGTTCATCATCTTGTAATCGTTTACGGACATCATCGCCCAATTTATTTTTTCTTTTTAAAGTAAGTGAGACTAATTTATGTCGAATAGAGCGAGGTTTAGTTTTTAAAAGATTATCCTGTTTCATATATAATTGTATTAAAATACATTCATTATTTATGTATTTGTACATGAATAAAATACACTTACTGATTCCATTCCAACCATTTGAGCTTCATGAAATTCTTTACTGCGAATAAAATTCCGACCTAATGTTGCGGTAACTTTTGACATGACTGAAATATTATCTCTTTCTGTTGTTTGATAACGAGGTTCTGAAAGGTCCCCACAAAATCTTAATATTGTAATCCATAGTGCTTTTGCGGCCTGTATAATTAATTTATAATATAACATCATAACAAATTATTTCATATACAAATGAAATAATTTAAAAAAATAAAAACCATTTGATCTCCTTGTGTATGTAATGATAGTAAAGGATGTTTAAGAGGTTTCCTTGAATATTGGTGAGTAATATTTCCTTGAAAATACGTTGCTGCAAATTTCTGAAATTTAAATTCACTCAAATCTTCATTGTCTATGATTGGTTTGAGATCATTTATATACTGTAAATCTTGTTGAGTATCAGTTAAAGTTGGAAGATCCTATATTATTAAAAAATAATTAATTAATATTTAAAAAGAGTCAGAGTCTAGTATTCTAATTATATTACACTAAAAAAATGTATACTTTGCATGGAAAATATTATTAATATATTAAAATAAGTTTTAATAAACAATTTTAACACTATAACAAAAATTAAAATTACACTTTACAAAATAAACAATCATATAATACTATACCATTAATGCTGAAGTTCCCCTAATAAGTACAGGTGTTTCATTATTGGAATCTGGTAAAAAATCAAACATTGCTTCTACAAGTTTTGTATCATCTATTTCTAATAAATTATCTTCCTTTTTTACTGCATTACTAATAAGATTTTTTTTAATTTCCATCTTTTTATGTTCTTCTATCTGAAGTGCATTATCTATTCTTAACAGTTCATCCATACGTTCCTATAATTAAAACAATACTTCATTTATTCCATATCTAATATTAAAATAAATATTTTTAGTTCAAACCCTATAATTTTGTTCAGCAATTTCAGTAGCTTTTTTATTTCCAGAATTTTTTAATTCTTGCTCTTCTATTTTCTTTAATTTTAATGCTTCATTTTGTATTTTAAGTTCAAACTAAAAAAAAAAATATATAAATATATTATTATTTATTAATAGTTAAAAATATAATATTTAAAATTTATTATACCTTAATTTTATTAAAACGTCTTTGAGCAATTATTTTTCTAACATGAGCTTGAATTTTTATTATAGCCAAAATTTTAAGAGCACATATTCTTCTAACTAAATAACCTCTAGCTTGTGCCTGTAATCCTACAATATGACCACGCAAATGTTTGAATCTATGTGATAAAACACGTGATCTAATTACAGCTTGTAATCTTAGATAACCAACAACTATTTGTTGATATTTTTTCTTTTGTGAATAGCCTCTAAATTGTTTTTGAATTAAAATTGCAGCTGATCTCATTTGTAGGTACCTAAAAAAAAATAATATTTCTTTATGTAAAATAAATTAAATTATTTATAAATTCAATTTTAATGTAATATGCATATATTATTTATGTGTGTGTATGTATGCATATAATTAAAAACTTGCCTTCTTCTTTTAATCCATCCTTTTATTGATTTCTGAATAATAATAATTTTTTTTGTTAAAACACGATCTCTTTCTTGTTCTAAAAATAAATCATGAGCGTCTTTTAAAAATATTTTAGAATTTCCCAACTGATAATCAGACCGGCCTAAAATAGTTTGACAAATATATGCTGTCATCTTTTTACAATCAGTCTATGAAAATATATAAAAAAACAAATTATATTTAAGAATAATTTTAAAATAAATATTATTTTAAACCTTATGGGCTGGTGGAATTCCAGGCATTAAAAATCGGTAGCGTTCAATAAATTCATTAAATCCATGTCGGATTGGATACCCAGCACGTCGTATTCGTATAGTTTCCATCATGCCTGAATATCGTAACTGTCGGCAACATAGACCTCTATCAAACAACTGTAACATAATATAAAAACAATTATTTTTAATCGGATTCTCTTTATTCAGTATCTAAAATAATTCTAAAAATTACCATTGATTTTTTATGTTCATTAGGTTTTATACATCTAATAAAAAATGGTTGACACGTACTCAGAGTTTTCATAAGTAAATCTAATGATTTTTTGAACTGTGTAGATAAAGTCGGTGTTCTTTTCCTGGTTTCTGAACCCATAACTATATCTTCAGCAAATAACGTTTTTAAAAATGAATTTGTTGAAATATGTATTAATTGTAATAAATCAATATTAAATGTATCTCGATTTTTTTCAAGAAAACCTGTTTAAATTAATAAAATAATTATTCAATATACATTTATATGCTAACATAACCAGTTTTTATTCACTAAATTACCTCTGGTATCATAAAATACAACACCAGCAAAATGATTCAAACCGAAAGATGTATTTATATCTGATTTAGGTTTTAAATAATTTCTATGAACTCCGTGAGTTTTATGTAATTTAGCAAGCATAGTTTGATCTGTTCCCTTAAAAATCAAATTCCAATAAAATAAACTAGTTTATATTTTCTAAAGCATTTATATTAATAAACTTTAAATATTTAATCTATGTTTAAAATGTTATATCATTTTAAGTATATTATGTATATAAAATTTTACTTTTGGGAATTTTGATTCTTCATCAATCAAAGCCATTATATTTAATGGCTTAATTGCAATCAGATTTAATGTTTCTTGATTATCGACAAATTCAATATGTCTCCAACTTATATTTTCATAGTTATATTCATGTTGTTCTAATTTAAAGATGTGTTGAACAAAAAATTGTTGTAGATTTTCATTTGCATAATTAATACAAAATTGTTCAAAACTAACACATTAATACAAAATAATTCCATGTTAAACAGTCATAATATCAATTTTAATATATAATTAGTAATTACCTATTAGTCTCAAAATTTTCAAATCCAAAAATATCTAAAACTCCAATTCCATTTCTTTTAACACATTTTGGTTTATAAATAGCATTATTTATTTTACATACGATATGAACAAATAACCTTCCATAAATACTTTTAACAAACGCATCTCTAACATCTATTGACTGTTCTTTTGAAAGAGTTGAAACCTAACATATGATTACACAATGTAAATATTATTACTAATTACTATTAAACAATTTTAATTAAATAAACATCAATAACATACCACAGTTTCTCCATGAGCAAATATAGTTCTTTTAGTTAAAGCATTAATTAATGATAAAACAGGAACTCCAATTAAGTTAGCCACTCTTGTAACATTTATACGTTCAGAAATCTCTGTAGCATCCAAATTATCTACAAATATATTTATAAATAATAAGTAAAATAAATAAGTTTAAATAACAATAATTATTAATTACCAATTACTGAAGCCTGATATTTAATATTCCCAATATGAAGTACAGCTGCTAATAATTTTAAAATTTCCCAAATTTCTTGATCTGAAAATAATAATACTTTCATTGCAGATTTGATGTCAGAAAATTCCACAGAATCATTACGTCCTTGACAAACAATGCTTTGACCCTAAAAGAAAAAAAAAATAATACATAATTATGAGATTATAAATATATTTCCAATTTATTTACTCCTGTAAGATATTTATATTGAGATGCATCAAGTAGATCTAATTTTTCTTTATCTTCAGGAGAAAGACCAGCTAGTATACAATAGAATATATGATAATTTCGTTCATCGAGTGATTGAGCCACAATACGTGATTTTTCAAGAAGATATTGTTCTATTTTAGCCCCTTCAATTATACCATTCTGATTAAAATGAATATCTATATACTTCCCGAACCGTGATGAATTATCATTTCTTATAGTTTTAGCATTGCCAAAAGCTAAAATATTATATTTATTAAACATTATAGAATATACCGTGAAAATATTTAATATAATTAACCTTCTAAAATGGGATTTGCTTCTAATATTTGTTGTTCAATCCAAGAATGTTTACCACTAATAGCAGCTAAATATTGTAATATTAACTTGGTACTTTCTGTTTTACCAGCACCACTTTCCCCGCTAAAAGTAATGAACATAACAATAAATTAATATTATAGTCAAATAATTATTTTTTTTTTTTTTTAATTAATTTACCTAATAACTATACATTGGTTTTGACCAAATCGCTTCATATGAGTATAACTACTATCACCAATAGCAAATATATGTGGTGGTAGTTCTCCGATTTTCTTGTTTTTATACAGTTTAACTTGTTCAGCGGTATATATAGGTAAAATTTGATAAGGATTAACAGCAACCAAAATTGATCCAGTATAAGTCTAAAAAATTTATTATTTTAACATGGTCAAAATGTTATTCAATATATAAATTTCACATAAAACATTTGACTTAATCATATATGATAATAATAATCTTACATATATTAAATTTTCATTGTAACGTATAAGTAAATTTCTTAATATTCCTGCTTCGTGTAAATCGCCTAATGATATCATATCTTCAACTCCATTAATTGAGGTATTATGCATTGCTTTAATTCTTCTTTCTGGTGTGAGCCATAATTTCTAGTAAGGGAACAAATAATTAATAATTTAATAAAATAAAATAAAATAAAATAAAATAAAATAAAATAAAATAAAATAAAAGATTGTAATAATAATCAGATATTTTTAATAACGCATATTAATTACTTAGTTTTAATTTAATTACTATGGATTTAAGCAATTTATAATATAATCTACATCAATTTATTTAAATTATACAGTAAAATAGAAAAAATGTAATATAGTAATATGTAAATGCAGTGGCGTACCGAAAGGAGATTATGAAGGTTTACCATCCTTCATAATTAATCATTAATTATTAATCAATTATTTAAATACAAAAATAAAAATGAATGTACTATAATTGTAGCGCCGGAGTATAAGAATAATTTTTTAAAAAAATAATTAAAAAATATTGCCTAGAACCAGAGTTATTCCATTTGTCAAATCCTCGAGACTCACCCTGTATAATATATTATATAAAATATAATTTAAAAATGTAATAGAATCATTTATTACTTTACCCAATACCAATAACAAAATATTACATATATTGACAATCCTAAAGTTTGATAATGACCATTTTAATTTGAAATTTGTATAGAAATCAATGAAATATATTTTTATTTTAAATACACAAAATAAACATTTAATATGACATACTCTTCTATAAATTTTTAAAACATTTCATTTTTGGGTCAAGAAAACTACAAGAATCATGAAGAAAATCAAATTCCAAGAAAATTAATTTTGACAATCTCTATTTTACTTATAACAGCTAATTAAATTTGAATAAAATTATATATTTTAGTATTTTACTAAATAAATTAAAATTTTATTCACCCACTTATAATCAGTACTTATCTGTGGCATATTTATGGCGGGTGTTATAAGGTCATATTTCCCCCTGTACAGCTAACATAATCAGTGGGTAAAATATAATATTTTTTATAATTTATACATTATGCTTGTGGTCATAAGCGTGCGCAGACATTACTGGCAGGGTAGTCATAAATAATACATACAGTCAGGGCCGGATTTACCTAAAATGTGCCCCTAGGCTAATAAATAACAAGTGCCTAACTTAATATTTTATTAGAATTAGATGGTAAAATATTAAAAAACTAATCGAGCTTTTTCATTTTTATCATTATATCATTATGTTTATCGTCTTTTTCTTTTTGTAATTTTCTTCTTTGTGCACCACTTAATTTATTATTTGACATTATTATATATAATTTTTATTGAGCACCTGTATACAAAACTATAATCAACAGACTAATGAGTAATAAGCATAACCAGTCACCAGTATTGAAAATATTATAAATACATAATAATATCATCGTATTATACATATAAATACATTTATAAGGGTATTTTAACGAACAGTATTATTTTATTATGGAATGTTCATATAATATTAATTTGGCTATTCCAGCCAATTATTATAATAACATAATATCGAACAACTTCCTAATATATAAAAATAAACATTATTTTATTTTATTCTTAATATCTGTAATTTAATATTATCATTAATTATAAATTATAAATACTATTTATATAGGTATTTATAAATTATAAATTTATAATCAATGATATTATGTAACTATATCTTATGGCCAATAATATTTTTGTATATGTATAAATTATTAAATTTCATTTTAGTAGATGTAGTAGAATAGTAGATAGTGGCGGGGTATTTTTTCTATTCTCGATAGTGTTTATATTATAAGCGTCATGTACAAAAAAAAAAGCAGACATCATTATACGAATAGTACATAAAATGAAAAGTCCTGCGGCCCGGTGCCCCTTACTGACGTGGCGTCCCTAGGCTATAGCCTAGGTAGCCTACTCCTAAATCCGGCCCTGCATACAGTATTATACACATTGACATTTAACATGAACAAAATTTTTTAGATAGGGTAACTTTATTTAACTGCATTTACCATTGTATAAAATTATTTTATAAGTAATAATATAATTATGTAATACCTATACCTAAATTAGTTATTTTATAATAAACAAATTGATGACGCAATAACGCGTTGCGCGTAAGAAACACACGATTATAGTTTGAAATACACCCACCGAAAAGCGCCGCCGCCGCTGAGTAAATTTATCTGGTGATTGTACATTGTACCACGATTTAAATATCGATTATATGTCCGTGGTTGATAGAAAATACCACAGTTATTAAATTAAATTTAAACTATTCTTTGTATAATCAATGGTGATGGCATGTACTGTTGTGATATCAAGTTTTAGGTTTTGTAAACTAAAATCAACCAGTATGGTTCGCGATAGGATTCAGTGCTTGGACAGCGGTTACTTATGATAAAATAAATTAATAAAATAAACATTATGATAAATTTATTTTATCATAGCAGTTACTAACGACATGTATTTTTTAATTTTTCCAATATTCTTATTTTTTACATTTTATCGTTTACGAACATGTTAAAATGGTCAAATATAATATTATGTTGTGACGGGGGGAGTTGTTCGCAGAGTAGTCAAATGCCTACCCTGACTACCCCGTGCGCACGCTTATGCTTGTGGTTATATATTTGTGAGTTGTGACATATATGCACAGTTTTCTAGAAAATTAAATTTTGTATTATAATATTATAAATTATTTATTGTCTTTATAGTCTTTATACTACTATATAAATTTATATTGTATTATGTTTATACATATGTACATATATTAGATCCCCATCCTCCCACAAGAAAAAATCCTAAATCCGCTAGTAATTATTCAATCATTTGTTATCATATTTGATACACAAGGAAAGAGCAAAATTATTAATATTCTTAACATTATACAATAAAAAAAGGCTACTTCAAATATCTTTATTAAATAATTGTCAATAAAAAATGTTAATAAAATGACAATATATATAAAATACATATAATTACCTATATTTAAAAATGAAATAGTAATATTATATTTACAACAAAAGCATGTGTCTTATTATTTATTTAGCAAAGCATAAAATTATATAATTATCAATTTTCAATAGTAAAATGAATTTGCAGTGAACATGCATTAATGCTAGATTGCTAGCCCATTTAAGCGTTTTTTGCCAATTGTTGATCTCAACCATGTCTTCAATCTAAGTAAAATAAGCAAAGCACGTGCATAGTATAATATAAAAATAAAATCAATAATGCATCATTAATGAAAATGAAAAGAAAGTTAACATATAATTATTTAATTTAAAAACATATATATATATACTTTATTTTCATGTTAAATAAAAACTGATATTTGTACTAACAATGTTTCAGTAAGTATATAACAATAAACATATGATATAATATAAAACTAATTCAATGTTCATTTTAAATTTATAAATAATAAAATATAAAAATGATTAAGTAAAATAATATTCAATATTCTAAAAAAAATAAAAAGCAATGACATTTAATATATTAGCATTTAAAAACAGCCCGAGGGAATAAATTAAAGTCATTCATATACCTTTCCATCATCATCTACTACTTGAATGCGTTTTCCTTCAGCAGAAATTACTTTAGCACCAATAGCAACATCAAATTCTCTTCCAGAAATTGGTTCTATCCAAATATAATCTCCCTTAAAAATAAAAAATTATTAATAAAATAATTACCTAATAGGTATAATTAAAAAGCAAGGGAAGGAATACCGGTCTAAAAAGGATAGTGTTGAATTTTGCTTAACATTTGAATCCAATTCGTGAAAATGATTTTGAACGAAGTTCATCAAATAATATATGTACCAATTAAAATTTTTACATTTATCAGTCTCTATTTTCAATATAAATAATTTATCATAAAACCACTAAATGAGTCATCTAAATACCCAAATCTGACAGTACTTTGCTTAGAATAATTTTTTGAATGTACTGACTGATTTATCATTGCATTCAAATGTAATTAAAATCTATCCACTTTATACCTGTATCCTTTCACTAGATTTTTACACTTTAGATAGCTATAATAAAAATTGTAAATGTAATAATTCACAATTAATTGGAACTGAGTTAAGTAAAATGTATTTAAGCTTCAATAAAATTTTCAAACTTTTATTTAACATTATTGTAAAATATTGAAATATAATAAATAAGAAACCATATAAATAATTTAAATATTGATTTTACTGAAATTTCAACTTTAAACACTATAAAAAAAATTGGGACTTGAGATTTTTCTAATATTTTGATATCATGTTAAGTAATAATGTAGTATTATAAATATTATGGAATGGTTAAAACCCAAAATTGCCAATTTCATCTAACATATACATAAAAACAAGAATTTTACGAAATATTCAGTCTTATATTTTATAGAAAAATTAATGTAACGGTACCTAAATTTTCCACATATATATAGTACTTATGTGAACACCCAAAAAAATTTTCACGTCTCTAACTCTAAAATTGCATGAGTTATTGTGAAATATTG
The DNA here is from genome assembly GCA_021307375.1 of Tetraneura akinire. NCBI lineage: Eukaryota > Metazoa > Arthropoda > Insecta > Hemiptera > Aphididae > Tetraneura > Tetraneura akinire. The sequence continues at coordinate 5,405,407 of JAIUCT010000011.1, forward strand.
AAATCGAATTCATTGAAATTTCAAATTTCAAAAAAAATGCCATTTTTTCTATCATATCGGGTTAATTTTAAGAAATCCAAAAAATGACCTAAATATTGTACCAACTACATCCATTTTCCAACCGGAAAACATATGCTGTTAATGAAAATTGGAGCATTATTTCGGGTAGTAAAAGTGTTTTTAGACATAAAAAAAAAAAACTTATTGTAAAACAAATACATTTTTTGCTTTGCTCAAAATCTAAAATGCATATTACTTACTCTAGTTACAATAACCATTATTACAGCTTTGTATTCATAACATCAATATGTTCATCTAAAAAATAATAATATATTAATATATTATATAACATAAACAATTGTGTATAAATTGATAAACGTGAAATTTTAAAATTAAAATCATGAAAAACATAAAATATAATACAATTTATCCAATTAGAACTATTATTAATTAATTTCCTATATACCTAATTATTATTTAATGGCATGATATGTTTAAAATTAATAATACAAGTAAAGATATATTTTATACTAATTTATAAAACAAACAAAAAACTGTATTTGAAATACTTCTATATATTAAAGTAAGTTAAAATTTTAACAATTCCTTTGGTTCTACAATACTTAATAATGGGTAAGCAAAATAAGCAATTGTTTAAGGCCCATATTTTGAAAAAAAAATAAAATTAAAATAAAATGTCTTAAATGTAGTACCTACTTAATTTAAATTAACTATTTTTTTTTTTTGTTAATTAATTTGTCTTGAACCACTAAAACATTAAATTATTGTTATAAATTAATTATAATCAAAATTATAATTCTCTCTTTTTTTTTTAAAATATTACAGATGACTTATTATAGGCCATTCAATATTTATATTATGAGGATATGCTTACAGTCCTAAAAATTATAATCCAGCTTTGCTTATAACCTATGATTATACGATTTTCAATGAGATTATATTTTATAAGACACGGTTCTTTGACATTGACACCTAAAAGTAACTTTATTCAGATATTAATGGGGTATGTTTTATAATTAAAATGTTTGTAAGTTTTATATTAATTTGCAAAGAATCAAAAACAATTCATACTAGCATCCTGTCACGGATACTCAAAAGTACACTGTTACAACTTACAGACTAAATTTGTCGATTTTCAGGGCAATCGAACCTCAAGAATTGGCTAGGTTGTAAGAGTAACCACCAATGACCAGCCACCCCTTAGTCACTGTGGTACAATTACGAACATATACGCTAACGAACCGATGGTGTGTGAACAATTGTTCATTAAAAATACGGATAAATGAAAAAAAAAAATCATAAAAAATATATTACACGAAGAATTGTTAACGTAACACAAAATATAATACAGTCGCGGTCACACACTCTAAACACGGACAAATATCAATATAAAAAAAAAAAAAAAAAAATTAAAAAACGATACGGACAGTGGTCACGGACACAGTAGTCGTACACTTGTACACACTGCCACCTGTTTGTGATTTGCATGAATGTAACATAGAGTCATAGAGTAATACAGAAAAGCCGTTCCAACTGAATATTGATGCGGAAACTTTAGATATTTCACAGTGTGACAACTAATAAAATACAAAATATTGTTTATCATTTTGTAACATAATTCTTATCGTAGCATAATTTTACTTTGTGTTACATTCACGCATAGAGTAAGAATATTCAAATATTAAATATTCTATTAAATAATAGCACAGAGCCACAGAATAGAAAACAATTTAATTTATTCTGTGATAATAGTATATTAGTATGGAGCTGCATGTGCGTCGTGCAGATAAAATTTAACAAGCGGTACGTTTTACAATATTTTTTTTATCAATAACATTGGCCCATAAACATCCACGTTTTCCATATCAATTAATTTACATTGGTGATATGCTCACGACCACTGGAACTATATATGATAACATTATACATTATGTTAACATTATATAATATTTATATATATTATCATATATAGTTCAATGGCTCACGACGACCTCTCTATATACATAGATTATAAACATCTTTATTATCTATGTCTATATTCCTCTAGTACTAAAGACTATAATAGACCAAGATCTATATTCTATCTATATTATAGATCTTAATAATAGACTATCTAAGACCGTGATATATACAGTTAGTACGATTTGTACGAACTTTGAGATTACCGTACGAACACAAAGAAAACAAATGTTCGTAAAAAAATTAAGAAAAATAAAAATTTTTCAAAATAATAATTTATAACATAGATAAAATATATTTAATCTATGATGATAATAAAAACAACCATGGTCGGTGGCACGGGTTAATCTTAAATCGTGGTCGGTGGTGTACTAATTGATTATAGCATTATGTGATAATGTTATCAGGACGGAAAAAAAATTTTTCATGTACATACGAACATTTTCAATAATACGAACAAAAACGAACATTTTGCGATAACTATCCTAACTTTCTCACATTTTAACCGGGTAACATTGAGAGATTGAGACAGTAGGTTGTACTGTAGTTGTAGCCTTGTAGCATAGTTTAGTATTAAGATTAAAATATAATATTGTATATTTATTATCTTTATTTTTTCTTCAGCCTTCTTAAAATTGTTACATTCATAATTATTATTTTAAACAGTTTTTTTTTTTAACTAACTTACTACTGTATAAATTAAAATATTAAATTCTACAATGGAGATCATTACAGAACAAATTTTAAATGAACACAATTATATTTTACAAGGTAGTTAAGTTACTACTAGTTACAAGGTACTAATTATGTATACAAATTTTAAATGGATATTTGTTTAAATAAATTATTTAAATTTTTATCTAACTAAAATTGTTTATTTGTTCCAGATAATGATTTAGATCTAGAAAATTTAAATATGAGGTTGGAAGAAGAGTGCAATGGTAAATTATCATTTTAAAATTCTTACCACAATACCTACTTGGTAAATATTTTATTTTGAAATGTTTTTACTAACATTCTAACAAACAAAAGTGATTAATTTATTGATGTATAAAATAAATGTAAAAAATTTTAAGGTAAAATATTCCATCGTAATAAAAATAATTTTATTTATTTATTAACATTTTTTTTTTTTTTTTCATAAGGCAGTTGAAGCAGCCTATCACATAATTCAAAATGAACTCTCAGATGATGAAGTACCAGAAGAGAACAATGGTAAAATAACTATATTTTTTTTTTTATTTAATAAAAGATTATACTTTTATATTATATTTTACTATATAAAATATTTGTTTACCTTTAAATAATTTCTAGAATTTTTAGTGGTATCTTATTACTGCACAATATACACTAATCATCAATATTATGATGTTTATGATAGACTAACTTAACTAACCCACATATTATATACGTATGTTATTCTTCAACTATTCTGGTTACATAAAAATCAACAATACAGTTGTACAAAATGAAAAACCTTTAACATAATATATAAATATACTACCTATCTGTATATAATTTGGTTTTATTTCTGTTGGGTGGTTAATAGTTATATATACAATTTGTAATAGTGTATTTGTAGGTAGGGACCTAACTTAACATTTAAGATTTTTTATCATGATAAATGATCAAATTTTAATTGGATTAGGTATACTTGTATGAATGAATATTTAATTTTCATATTTTTGCTTTTTTTATTATTATTTAATTACATTAAATTATTTATATTTTGTATTAATCTTCATGAATTATGTTTATAATTTGATTATAATTTTTATATACTATTATACGAGGGGCAATCAAAAAGTAAGTTGCATTTTGCCATATTTTTTGTCCTGGTGAATATTTTTTGTTGAAACTTTGGGGTAACACTCTACACATTATACTTTCAACGTATTAATTCTTAAATTGATAGTTAGTTGTTAAGCTAATCAGTAACAAGTTGACAATCATGGCTACTGCTACTATTACGTCGTCCAAAAATGAAATTCTTGCAGTTATTAGATTTTTATGGTTAAAAAAATAAACCAGTACAAATACATGGGGAGGTATGTGAAGTTTATGGTGATAAAACAATTTCGAGATATGCAGTTGAAAAGTAGTACAATATGTTTAAAAATGACCGAATGGATATCAATGATGATTACCGTGCTGGGAGACTAGAGTGTTACCCCAAAGTTTCAACAAAAAATATGGCAAAATGCAACTTACTTTTTGATTGCCCCTCGTAGATATAAAAATTTATTGCACTGTTTTCATGCAACTTAATACAGGACTTTCAACAAAATAATTTATTAAATGTTATAATTTTAACAATTTGAATTTTTTTATGTATTATAATATGTAACCACGTTGGAATTTCTAGAAGAAAAACAAAATTACATTCAACAGCAGGCAACTACATACACAATTTTACCTGGTAACAGTTTAAAATCCCAAATTTACATGGACAATTTGCATTATAAATATCATAAACACAGTACTCACAAGAATAAAATGTGAGCATGTTTTGTTATATTTACCTAGAGTTATAAATATATTTAATTTTTAAAATAATCAATTATATAACATTTAGATATCTCAGATGTGAAAATCAAAAGAATAAAGCAGTTATTTTGTCCGGCAATAGAAAAAATAAGTACAGATGGAAACAACAACACTATTTCAATTTCTTACCGACACAATCATATACCACCAAATGTGGACATCCCTATGATACATCTGAGAAGAGCAATTGGGTTAGCTGAAACACAAACCGGAAGAATGTCTGACTCTGTCAGACAAATTTACAATGAAGAAATAGTTCGGTAAATAAAATATTTATTTTTTTTTATTATAAGCCATGGGTGTATAATATAAGTAATGTTGAAACCATGTTTTCCTCTATTTTAGAAACCCAGAAGGTGCATATAATTATACATTTCAGCAAACAAGACACAGTGTCAATAGAATGCGTAGTAGACGTAGACCGAGTAATCCAACAAGTATGAAAGAATTCAGTGAAATGCTTCAAAAACCGCAAAACAGAATTTATTCATCAACACTACAGCATTCACCTTCAAGGTAAAATGATGAGAGTTAAACTTTGTCAAAGCGAAAATTTTCTTTTATACCAATCGTAAATAATATATCTGTTATTTAGATTTTTTCAAGAACAATTATATGCTGATGGTGAGATTGTCGAAGTTCTATTTGCTAATTAAGATAATAAATTTTAAAGACTGAATTACAAAATTGATTAGCCAATACTTAAAGGTGCATACCAAATTGCTATTTATATTTAATATATTTTACAATGAATCAAAATTTAAAACGTAAATTGAATAATTATAAATATAAATGAATATAACAAGTATATTAAAAGAAGACAAATTTGTATAATTTCATTGATATACTTATACGAAAAAGAACATTTAGAAAGAGATAGAATTAAATGAAGACATATATTGTTTATTTTCACTAAGTAATATAAATTATTTTTATTGGTAAAATTACAAAATAAATATTTTCTAGATGGCATGTACGTCCTGTGCTATGTTCTTTACAGCCATTATTACACTATGATTCTCAAACATAGATTATCAAATTCGGCTTTTTTTTTTTAATTTTACAAGAATTGCACCATCAACATTTGAAGAGCTTATTATATTAGTGGGGTGGGTCCTTCTCTTCAAAGGTTTTCATCAAGACCTGATATTCTTAGTGTTGGAGAAATATTAACAACTCTCAGGTTATCATTGAATATAAAAATATCAAAAACTAATAAAAATTAAATAAAATAATTTATCTTTGCAAAAAAAAAAAAGGTATCTAGTATCAGATGACAGTATGACAGATGTATTGTATAATTTTCGCGTTGGCAAATCAACTTTATCAAAAATTATTTTAAAATGTAACGTATTATGGGATATATTAATAGATAACGTTAATATTTTTTCTTAAATATATGAGATATGACCTACAACACAATATAAAAATGGCCAATTTTCTAAGTAATGCCAAAACTTACTGAAAACAAATTGTTAGAACTTGCTAAAGAATTTTAAAGCAAATGGCAAGTGCCTCATTGTGTATCTGCTATTGATGGTAAACATGTTGTACATCAAGTATGTAATTATGTAATTAGGTAATATAATAGGTAGGTATAAGTTTTTCCTTTTTTTTTGTTCATAGGCATTTGCTAATAGTGGCTTAATAAATTATAATTATAAAGGGAGTCTCATCCTCTAAGCATTATGTGATGCAAATTATAATTACTTAAGTGTTAGTATTGGAATGCCTGGTAGATGTAGTGATGCTGGAGTATTCAGGTCCAGTGTAATGGGTAGACAAATCATTAATAATGAATTTAACTTGCCAAAACTATCTCCAATAAGTTGTAATTTTTAAAACATTCCTTACTACATTGTTGGAAATGAAGCTTTTCCCCTATTGGTTAATTTAATGAGGCCTTATCCTGGTAGATATTTATCAAAATTACTTCACCAAGAATCTATTTTTAACTATAGGTATCTATATACTATACAGTTGAGGACTTCTAGTTTTTTCATATTTATCTAGAAAGGTAGCCGTACTTTTAGTAGTAACACAGCGTCCATTACAAAAATCCATCGAAATTTTTTTCCAAGACATTACTTAACCAAGATTATTCAGCCAGATGGTTCTACCTTTACTATTCGATTCAACGATCCTCATATAATTATCAAAGTAAATATTAATTAACTCAATTCTTTTTTACATTAGTATTTTCAATATTTTCTTATTTTATGTCAAGTTACCATTGGATATAAATACAATTTCCGAAGAGGAACGCAAACAAAGAATTGAAGCAAAAAGACCAAAACAAAAAGTCAAGACAGTAGAAGAATTGGAAGATAATTTTGATAGGACAAAGTACCTGAAATACTTTAGGAAGTGAAAATTATTTTTTACATAGGAACACTAATGTAGGATATACACATGAATATATATTATTTATGTTTACACAATAAAATAAAACTTAAAATTAAAACTTTATTTATTAATAGATCGACACACCGGACAGATGAAGTATTACAGAGGGTGAAAAGTACAAATATATAATATGCATATTCATAAATAAAAAAATAAAATAAATATATATATATATATAAATGCTTTTTGTACTCAGGTTATACATCTGACCGATAGTCACAGACTTTGTAAAGTTTTTTTATATTTTATATTTATAAAACTACAATAATTCAGAAGTTAAATAAACATTATTTTTATAATCACTTACAATGAACAATTATTTTTAGACTAACTTAATACTTATTTTAATTTAAAATGCCAAAATTTTTGTTTGGTTAACAAAATTTAGCTAACCAAATTACATTTAAGTTTTTTTTTTTTGAAAAAATACAAATTTCTTTTTTATATTGTAAAAAAACACATTATATATAATACATAGTAATCAAAATAGGCAAATTTTTCTTAGAAAAAAAAAGGAGAACAAACAGTACCTAAATAATACAGGATTATTCAAATGTCAAATTATAATATTCATTACTTATTTTAAATATATTTTGAGGTTATCTAATTACACAGGCAGTGATTCAATATGGACTAGTTGGTAATTTGCATCAAAAATAAGTTTCTTTTGAGTAGCTCCGTGTGTATACGGCCTAAGACTTAATTTTACATTAAATTATTGTTTCACCATTTATTCCCTTTTTAATTATTTGACAGGTCATTTTTCATATAAAATAGTAGAATTTATACACATTAACTAATGACAAACTGTAATAAATTCAGTGTCTGAACAGTCTTATGCAAAAATATATTATAAATAATTATGCAAATTAGTATTTTATACTTCTTTTTTTTTTTTTAATCATAATTAGAAAAAAACATAATACACAATTAATGATTTTTTATCAAAATATATTAAAACTTTAATTGACTGATATTATCTTATTAAAAGTTTAAAGGGGATTGACCGATTTTAATTATTTAATAATGATTTTCAAAAATCTGGTAGTATATCAAGAATTGGTCAGCTTAATATGTATTATAAATTACAACTGTCTATATAGAAAGGATAATTAGTTGTGACGGAAATAAAACTGTAAAATTTGAAGAAAAAAAAATTTTTGAAATTTTTTATATTAAAATTATACTTAGTACTAACCCCTATTAAGGTATATTGAATATAACGATTTAAAGCAATTTCAATAACCGGTCAATCCCCCTTAAATATATAGAATTCAAAATTATTATGCAATAATAATATCGGTATATTAAACCGATTAAATTAATAAAAAAAAATAGGAATATTTTTATATTAAAAGGAAGTACTAAATCAAGCTTAATTTAATGATTTAATCGTAACTAATAATGTACTCAAAGTTTTAATCAATTCAGAGAAAAATTGTTTATTATATATGACAACATATAATTATATTTTTAAAACTATGGTTTTTGTACTTCCTTATAATATAAATATACGTATAAATAAATACACACACACACATAGATAGTTATATTACACACTATATTAATTATTTTATGATAAAATAAATATTAATAGTTTATAATTGGCAATTGTAAATACATTTAAGTTTTTAATTTAAATTAATATAAAATTTTATAAAGTATGTATGTTTGTACCTACATACATACACATATAAAAGCTAACATAATCAACAAAATATGCATTCTATAATCATTTATTATACATATTATGGTGTATAGTAAGTTTAAATAAATTAGTTTATGAATAAACTAACTATAAATAAAATGGTAATTCATATGTACATAAAAAGTGTATAAAATACAAAATGACTGTCCAGACTCTAAAACACAAAAACCATATTAATGTAGCGAAATATTAAGTCTGGGAATTATCACAACTGGACCTATTACCAATATTGCAATTAATTAGAGCTTGTAGTTATTCTTAATAATACACCAATTAGTCTTGTTAAATATTTCTTAATATTGATATTGGCCTACTTATGAACTTACGCTTTGGGCTTGGTACATGTGATGTAATATTTTTAGTTAATAGCTATCTTTAAATACAGGTTGTTGATATGGTCGTTTATTAGTGATAACAGTCTTATTTTGTGGCTTAACCACATATGTTGTTGTTATTGGCATGTCTTGAACAGATATAAGATCATCAAAATTAGTCTTGTACTCAGATGCAATCCCAAAGCTGCCATCATTAGAACTATCTTCAATTTCTTCAACATCAATCTAAAATATTGTAATTGTAATTAAAAACTATAAATTGTATGATAATTACATTATTTACATAATTTTCAACATCATTGAACTTGTGTAAATCATCATAACCACAAGTTATTAAATGATATGGTGAATCATCTTTATCAACTCTTGACTCATCAGATTCCTCTTCAACATCACTAACTCTGTCATCTTCTTCAGATGTCATTCCTTGCCCAATAACTTCTTCTTCCTCCTCTTCATCATCAAAATAGTATCTGTCATGGCGGTCATAACTTTCATTCATTTCTCCACGTTCTAGTGCATCCAAATGTTCTGAACAATTAAATTAAGTTAAATTAATATAAATTTCTGAATATTAATTATTTTCTTTATTACTTACCAGGGTTAAGCATTGATCGTCTAATTGCTGAAGGATCTTTAAGTGAACATTTTTGAATTTCATCATCCAATTTTGTTATTTTACTTGGATTTATGGTCCACAAACATCCTTTTCTTGGTGCACCTGTAACACTAAGTGGTTTTTCAATCTTTTCAAAACACTTATTTAAACTAAGGTTGTGTCGGACAGAATTTTTCCATCCATTACTGGCAGTCTGAAAATACGGAAAATGTTTGCTAAAAATAAAAATAAAATAATTAGATATCAAAAAAACACATTTAAATATATCTAATAAAATAGGTAGAAATATTTCTAACCACATAAAATTATAAATTTCTGAAACGGGTAGAGATCCAGTACTTGAGTTTTTTAATGCCATAGCAATCAAGCATGCGTAGGAATAAGAAGGCCTTGGGTATAATCCTAAATGTGTGTTATTCCTATTAACATTTATTCTAGATTGTATTGGTTTTATTTGTTGTTTTGACCAAACAAGTTTGTAGTATCTACCAAGAGAATTATTAACAAAAGAAACAGGAACGGTTCTATTAGTTATGGTAGTTTTCACTGTAGGTACAGCTGATGGCATTTTCATGCGAACCGTTATTAATTCTGTCTTTTGTTGTCCAATATTTGATGTCTGGTTTAACAAATCAGATAGTCGTATAGGCGCGACAGGTGCAGCCGGTTTTAATTCTTCAGTTTTAGGAATCTCCTTTAAATGTTCGGGAATAAAGAGTTCAGGCAACTTAATACTATCATTATCATTATCATTTTCATTATTAAATTTATTTTTTATTATTATAGATGGTAGGATTTGGCTTAATGGACTGGATTTATCAAAGAACTCTTCTTTGGGTATTTTTTCTGCAGCTTCTGCTGATGAAGGTATTACTGAATTAGGGTTTACCATGATAGTAGATTCTAAGTCACCTTCCATGAAATCCAAGTGGTGATCGGAATCAGAATCAGCATTGAGCAATAAACCAGAATTGAGTGGGTCCATCGTGGACATCATATTGTCATCATTTAATGATAATGAATCATCATAATTAAAACTATTGTTGGACAATACACGATCATAATCACTATTCATGTCAAAATCTATACAATCTTGATAAAAAGTAAGACTATCTAATGCACCAAAATCCATGTTGCTTGTTTGGTTATTAAATCTGAAAATAAATATTTATTTAGTCTTCATTATTTTTAAATAAAAAAAAAGGCACACATCATTGTAAAACCAATACATTCTTCGCTTCGCTCAGAATCTAAAATAGAACATAAGCATAAGAAGCATATTAATTCATATACAATTTGATTGAAAATATAAAGAAAACTGCTCAATATATTTTCAAGCTGTAATCAAGGAATAACTATATTAATTATATCCATAAACCATAGAGTATGTTTTTAATATTGGAATTATAAAAATGTATCTATTTTATTTAAATATCAACAATTTTATTTTTTATTTTAGTATCTACAACCGTGCCCACGATCAACGATCGCCGGCATATAATTTTTGGAAATTAAATCTAAACATATCTTAGGAAAGACTAAAAATAAAAATTATAATGATGTAAATAATTCTAGGAAATATAGAACATTGTCTCACTTGGGAAATAGAAACAAATAATTTTAAAATGATTTGAGCTTATACGTGATATACATAGCGTGTTATGTATTTATGGTTTGTAATATTTTATATTAATCACAATAAATTATAATTTAAGATTTTCCTTCGTTATCAGTTCATCATCCACCAATTTCATTATAATACCTACTGTAACGGTTAGGTTAATAAATTAATCGAGTTTTAATAGCTGAAACATCTAGTCGAGTTTCAATAGCTGAAACATCTAGTCAAATCTTAATAGCTAAAGCATAGAGTTATGTTTTAAGAGCTAAATCAGTCTTAATTATTTCTTTATTTATATATTAATTTGTTCAGCTTAACTAGAAGCTCGCACTCCGCTACACCTGTGATCTACAATAAACTACCCTCCAAGATCAGGGTTACTCAGGTGATAGTGTATTATTTGTATTTATTATATTTGTTTTGTTGTGGTAATATATTACTTTATTACGTTAATTTAAATTAGTTTCAATAGTAAACGGTTGGGGAGAAGTAGAAAAATTAATAATTTTCCCCTTTATATTTAGATTTGGCTGAAAAATATTATAAAAATATAAAACTAAATAGAAATACTTGGAATTACATTAAAAAAAATTTAATAGAAAAATTTACGATTTTAGGAAATAAAAATTAATTGCAAGCTAAGGTAAATCAACGGAAATTGATAGATGGAAAAAGTTTAAGAGAATTTGTAATAAATATAACAGATACGTGCTATAAATTTATAATAATTTCTACTTGACTCTTTAAGAATAATTTGGTTTGTGTATCAAAAAATTGTGTACCTAAATATTGGACCACTACTAATTTTGCCCACTGGGCCGGAGGTTACCCAATCCGCCCCTGTCTGAAATATATATTAAAAAATGTATCTTAATATATATTAAACTTATATAATATATATATTAAACTTACAATAAGTATATAAAATATTAAAATTATTTACCTACTCTGAGAACAAACATGTGGTTGTAAGCTATTAAACATAAATATATTACAACGGCAACAGTACTTCCCCTAAAAAATTTTAAATTTACATATTATTAAAGTATATCAATTAAAATATTATTATTTTATAATAAAAAAACCTACTTTTAAATGTGAGATGTGACATAATAAATTTATAATTTACTGAAACACGAACACATAGCCACACGGTGAAAAAAAATGACAAAGAGCAAATTCAAAGAGCGGTAAAAGTTTCGAACGATCGTACCAACGTTTGAAACGTTAAATTGGTAGAAATTCTAAGCCGCTCGGCGTTCATCTTCAACCTATCTGTTATATAGATAACATATTATCATTTCTCATTATCATTATAAATTATTATTATTATTTATTATTTTATTAATACTTTAAACAGTTTAAACTGTAGTTGTCTGTTACACCTTTATATTTATTTTATGTTTTGTTATAATTTATAAATTATTAATTTTATATTTTAATAAATCATTATAAATTATAAACCATGGTTGCGGTTAATCATTAAGAAAACATAGATAACGCCAGTATCGATGTTTGCGATGTTCACAAACGTTAACTGTAACCGTTTACTAAACGGACACACTGAATTTCTCTTTTATCAAATATTGTCAACGTTTACCGCTATCGAATTATAATTAAATAAATATAACTGGATAACCAATATTAACCAGTAACCAGTAACCTCACGGGTCAACAGTTGAATATATTCAACTTCGTGGTAAAGTTTGGTTATTACAAAAACGAAAAACGTGAAAAAAATACACGGCATACCAAAAGGTATAACGTATAAAACATGTAACCGATATGGTTCAGGTTCAGCCAATCAGAAATAAGAAATTTACACGTCACGGTGTAGTGGGAACGCATCTTTACTTCTTTAGACACTAAATTAAACATAACATAGACATAGAGTAATATAATGTAGTGGTATAACGCATTTAATAATTATAAGTAATTACAATTAGTGTCACAACTAGGATTATTTCAACTTTTCGAGGGGGTGTCCACCTTATTAAAATATCTCACTCCGTAAATAAAATTTACTTAATACGTTTTTGGTACATAACTTTTGATAATCTTATTTAATTCGTACGTAGGTTAGGTTAGTTAAGCTGCAGGGGCATATTCCTTATATTCATATCTAAAGAGCTGTGCAATTTTTAACATTCTATCATCATTATTAAAGTTACAGTGTGTGTTTTATGTTGAAAAAACAAGAAATTTGGTGCAAAGTATCCTCAAATTACGGTATATTATATTATATTTTATTATATTTTAATAATATTATAAAGAAATACAATTATTAATTAATAAAGCAGAAAGTCCTCAATATAAAAATAAGAGGTAAATATAGGCAATAGCAATATTAATACGATATCGGGGGGAATTGATCATATCAATTCGCCACATTTTGTAGAATGTCCCGATTATAATTTATAGCATTATTTTGCTTTTATCTTATACTATTACTTTTAACTTAACCTAAAATTTAAAATAATTAGAACATTTATTAAATGATCATTAAATGAAATTTTTATAAAAATACAGTCAAAGGGTACAAGTAGTCAAAGTAGTCCAGAAACCAAAAACATCCCTCTAGTTGCGCCACTGATTTATAAGTACAATTCTATGGCTATGGCATTTATAACTGTTTAGTGTTTGCTGTTTACTTTTATTTTTTATATTCTATGGGCAGACAAATTAGTGCTGATTACCGCATAATAATTTTTTACTATGGAATATGGATTACCGCCTTACCGGTTGAATATTTTGCAATCAGTGTCACCACTTAAAACGAAAACAAGAATAATAAAACGAGATTTGCTGACGATAAGGATTCATCACGATATCAGTATTCAGCGACCAATCATACTGTCCGATCCGATTACTATTCGAGATTTGAGGGAGGTACATCCGATTCGTACATGTGGATGTGAATATGTGATTATCGAATTTCCACGTTAACCGATTGTCTGATTGCGGTCTACATTTTTCAGTTTTCACGTTATTACCATTTTTTACATCAATTATTAAAATTCAACAATATTAATGCAATTTGAATGCTATATATAATAATAATATTATAACATCTTTTTATTTCATTGATAAAATTCAATCAAATTATGTAATTATCATTTATTTGTATTTAGTGAAATCATTTTATCTTTTCTTAACTCTCTGTTTACTTAACTTTTATTTAATTATTTTTGTACAGAAATAATCATGGCTGATCTGGATAATTTTTTCGCAAAGAAAGACCGTAAGAAAGTAAAGGGAAAAAAATTCGCTACGTCATCTGATAATGTAGCAACTTCACAAGAAGAATTTCAAAAAAAACAAGAAAAACAAAAAAAAGAAAGGTCGCTGATTCATCAAAATTATACTAATGAAAACGACAAGAATTCTATGAATGTAACTATTTCACTATTAATTTTACTATATTACGTACATAATTTGAATAATTCAAAGTTATTAATTATATTTACATTACAATTTTTTAATAAAAATAGGTATCTACTACTAGTTAATTATGTATATTATAAGTATTGCTAGATATTATTTAGGAATAATACCTGCTAGATGCAAATTTTTTGATTTTAATGTCAAATTTTAATATATTATTTATGACCCTACTCCTCCCGTCATAAAATTTACATCAGCAATACCGATAATGAAATTAAGTACAAATATTTGCCTATTGAAAAAGTAAAATTGTGTAGTTTAATTATAACAATACAAATAAAATAAATAAAAAAAAAGTTATTTTATAAAGGTATTTGGTTGATATTATGATATAATTTATTTAAAAATAAATTTAGCAAATTATAGCAAGGACTAAAATATAGATAAAAACAGTTATAATAATGAGCGAAAATAAAAATATAA
Source organism: Tetraneura akinire (assembly GCA_021307375.1). Lineage (NCBI taxonomy): Eukaryota > Metazoa > Arthropoda > Insecta > Hemiptera > Aphididae > Tetraneura > Tetraneura akinire. Next base: position 5,420,490 of record JAIUCT010000011.1, read on the forward strand.
TACGTACCTATAAAGTTGAAATTTCATAAAATAAAATGTTCATCATTATTTTAGATTTTGAGCAAAGCAAAACAATCTATTGGTTGTATAATGATGTCTGACTTTTTTTCTGTATATTTATATGTATAAAACACTTTTCCTACCCGAAATTTGTATAAATTTTTATTTGTATGGGATTCTTATATTTCAATATTTTACAATAACGTTAAATAAAATTTTGATAATTTTTTTAAATTTTATTGAAGCTCAAATATATTTTACTTACTCAGTTCCAATTAATTAAATTGTTAATTAAATTAATTAATAATTAATTTCCATTTAATTTTGAATTCATACATTTACGATTTTTTATAGCTGTTTAAAGTATAAAAAGCAAAGGTTACCGGTATAAAGAGAATTTTATTAAATTTTGATTGACATTTAAATGCAATGATAAATCATTGCATTCAAAAAACGATTCTAAGCGAGGTACTGTCAGACTTAGGTATTTAGGTGACTTATTTATAGGTTTTATGATAAATTATTTATATTGAACGTAGAGACTGATTAATGTAAACATTTTAATCAATACATATTCAGTGGCGTAGCTAGGATTTCCTTAAGGGGGATGTCAATTATAAACATTAATACGAATAAACTATGACTTTTATTTCAAATACCTAATTAATATATGTAGGTATAAATATAAAATGGATAATAATAAAAATAATAGATTATAAAATAAAATCAATGTATTGTTTTTTATTCAATGACAATTTTTGTATTACATCTCCAACTGTATTACTTCGATTTATGAATGAATCCATTAAGTCTTCACTGACCAATAGTATTTTTAAGATATATTATTATTCGTTTTAATGTCGAAAAACTTTTTTCAGATTTACACAATATAACAGGTATAACTTTGCAAATGTTTGAAGGAGTTTAAATACATTTGGTAAAAGGTCTTTATTGCACTTTTCAAGTGCATCAAGAACACCTTGTAGGTACACTAAGTTTTTATAAACATGTATACCATTATTTCATATTTGTTTCAATATCATTTGAATCAAATTTACTTAAATCTTTAATTACTTGTTGATTATAATTGCTACTAGAAATAAGATAATAAAAGCCATAGTTTTGTGGTGTATAAATAGGTTATTAATTTGTTGCACTAAATTTAAATTATCACAAATGAGAATATTAATATAAAAATAATTTGACAAGTTAAAATTAAAACAATTAATAAAGGTATACCTATACAATAATATATGTTACGGTCGAAGGGGGATGTCATAACATCCAAACACCTCCCTTGTATACGCCACTGATACATATATTATATGATTTCGCTCAAAATCATTTTTATAAATGTAATGATTTATCATTGCATTCAAATGTTAATCAACATTTAATACTATCCTTTTTACACCTGTATCATTTTCCTTCCTGTTGTATTATTTATTTTAATATAAAAAATTTAACTTAAATTATAATATTTAAACAATACAATATTAATTAAATAAATAAAATACTTAAATTCATTGTGTATTTATTATATATATACAAATATACATGGTTAACATTTTTCTGGTATATATTTTATTCAATTTTCAGCCTGAAGAAGAATGGAATGATTATTCAGAAGAAGTAAAAGATTATACAACACTGAAAATGCAAAATCTAACGACCGAATGTTCATCAAATTATGCTGATAATAATGAAAAAGATGATGAAATTGAATTTGAAGAGAATGATAATGGAGAAATGGTACCAAAAAAGAAAAATGTAGGACCTTGGAAAGTTCCAGAACCAGAATATATACCTCCCCCTATTCCGAAAGGTAATAATTTTACAATAAATAATAAATAATAGGTACCTAATAATAAATATTATGTTTTACATTTTTAAATATTAGGATAGAATACTAAATAATTTATAAAAATAATTAGGTATACCTTTTATTTAAAAATTTGTTTTAAATCATTAATTAATTTATTGAATAAATTAGTTTTAGAAAAATCAGTCGAAGTTGGGGAAAAAGTTTATATTCCACCTGCTCAACGTAATAATTTTCAAGGTAAATTATGATTTGTAATTAATTATTTTAAATTACTAATTAATGTTATATTTTATTTAGGTGGACATCGTAGTACACCAAAGAGTAAAACAAGTTTAGATGTTAAAAATGAAGATATGTTCCCTACTCTCCAACCGAATAGTTCGAAAAAAACTTTAACTTCTGCTAAAAAGGCTGATACAGTTGCATGGTCTAAATATCAATAATTGTAAAAATTTAACAAAAACAATTTATAAAAATTTTTCATACTAAAACATTTTTTTAAAAGACACTTATTTAAATTATTGTTTAGAAAATTATAAATTACATCTGATTTTTCCACGATGATAATCAAAATTCATTGTTGATACATGTGTTTTTTGTTTATTAGTCATAATTAATCTAAATTAAAACTGTGATCAAATTTCTTAAAAATTATAATACTTAATAATATTAATATTTTTGTTAACATTCATTATAAATGCATATAAATTTATCAATTCCTGGAATTCATTATAAAAAGTTAAAAACATATCTCATAAATAATACAAATTTACAGGGTTTAATAATTTAAGTTTATTTTAATCATAACTTATTTAAATCAATCAAAAATTATACTCCCAAATATTAATTTTTTAATTATTAATTGCATGCATTCCTAAAAAGTTCAAAAGATCAAACATGTTATTACCTTTCAATTATAATATATTAAATTTCCAGAAAAATTTTATTCGTACCAGTAACTCAAATAATACTTTCCAATTGTTAACTTTATCATGAAAATTCAAATACAAAGTATATCGTTAAGTATATATTTAATTCTGTGATATCCAATTAATGTTCCTATAGTCATTGAGCATAAACTAACATTCTTCTTATTTTTTTTATTAAATATTTTCAAACTAAATTATTGCAATTAGTAATTGTATAGCATGTTTGATTTGATCGATTGTGTGTTAATATGCAATTTTGGAATAGAAATAAGCAAATTAAAAAATGAATTTTTTAATTCTTTGTGAAATAAATTTTTTGTAAGGTACCAAAAAGTCGTGTATTTAAAATTTTAAATGTATATTAATTGATTAGATAGATTAGAGGATATTAATCATGAATCATTAGTTTTTCTTTCGAATAATTATAAGATATCTAGAATAAGGCAGTTATAATATTAAATGTATTTTACTACATGTCCACTTATTTTCTATCTTACTGGATCATTTTTTACTGGCAGACTTTCAAATTATCAGTTACCCTCTGGTAAAAATATTTTAATTTTCCCATTTAGTTTTGTAAATAAACAAATTTAGGGAAAGAACAAATTAATAATATAGTTTATTTAATACTTTTCAAATTTATCTAACCATTTTACTTGGACAGAATAAATTATTGTTTTATTGATAAATGACATGTGCTCAGTAACTTAATTATGTTTAAGTTTAAAGTTCATAATTAATTTTTCAATCTTATATCAAAAAATACATAAAATTAAGATAAACTAACTTAGTTTATCATGGTTACAGATTATTTATTAATGTATGTAAAGCATAGAATTAAATTAGACATACTTAATTAGGTATATGATGTGAATTGTGAAATTATCAAAGTGGTCACCTAGTAATAAGAGATATCTGTGAAAAGGTATTGTTCTTATAAATTAAGTTGCACAGCAAAAAAATAAGCAACAGTATCGCTGTTATTTTTTGGTTTTTCGATATTTATTAAACCAAAAACTAATTTATAATATTAAGTTTTATTCTTTATGTTAATATTATTTTTAGTGTGATAGTCATAGATAAAATTTATTTTTTTAAAACTAATATATTATATATTTAATATTTATACTAACATTAGAAACAAATAATAATCAACAAAGTTATTTAAGAATTTACTTATACAAAATACCTAATTGGACATAAATCTTAATTACAATGTATTCAAAAATCACTTTATTTTTCACTGACTATGAAAATAAATATGAAACTTGAAAGCATAAAATTAGAAAAAAATATTTTGTTAAAGTTGTATGCATTACTAAAACTGAATTTTATGATATAATGAATGTGCAAAGACTATCACTAAAATGTATACATTTATTTTACAATAACCGTGACATTTACTAATACGTTTAAAAGCTTAATTATTTTTATATAAATAAAAAAAAATTTTAATTAAAAATTGTTCGTTTCTAAATCACTTATTAAAATATTACTTTAACAATGAATCTTTATATATTATGTATAAGTTAGTACCATTTATAATAAGAAGTATAGGTATTAGTGTATCTTAATTTTTTTTATAGCGGAATTTATATTATGTTTACAGAGGTGTGTGAATTGAGAGTTTGAAAAAATAGAGGTTTGTGTACCACAAATAGCATATGATTCCGGTCAGTGGCGTAGATACAATTTTTTTTTGGTGGGAGGGGGGGTGTTAGCTTCAATGATACACCTCGAACAAGCAATAATCTAAAAACCAAATAAAATTTAAATAATTGTCAAAGTCTAAATTATAATTGCGTTGGAAGTTGAAGGATTAGAACCAGACGTTATCGCTGTTTTCGGTTATTTATATTTCCACGAATAACAATAAACTCTATGATCGAATTAATAATATCTTTACAATAAATTGTCAAAATTACTAAATTTATAAATATTTATAGTCAATTTTAGATTCTGAGCGAAGCGAAGAATGTATTGGTTTTACAATGATGTGTGATTTTTTTTGTTTTTATTTTTTTTTTTTTTATGTCTGTGTAAAAAAACATACTACCCGAAATAATGCTCCGATTTTCACGTTCATGTTTCCGGTAGCAAAGTAGATGTACTTGGTACTTTACTTAGGTCATTTTTTGAATTTCTCAAAATTGACGCTATGCGGTAGAAAAAATGATGAAAAAACGGCATTTTTCGCGAAAAATGAAATTTTGACGAATTCGATTTCTATATTTCTCGATAACTCAGGCAATTTTTAAGATAGAGACCTGAAATTTTTTTTGGATGTTCACATAGCTACTATATATATGTGGTATAATTTTGGAACCGTTACATTAATTTTTCTCCAAAATATAGGACTTTGAATATTTCGTAAAATTCACGTTTTTACGTATATAATGTGTGATAAAATTGTCAATTGTGGGTATTTTGGTCTGAAAATTTTACTGAAGTATACTTACATATTACTTAACATCATACTAAAATATTAGAAAAATTCCAAGTCACAATTTTTTTTTATAGCCGTTTGAAGTTGATATTTTTAGGAAAACGAAAATCTTAGAATCCATAAGTATAAATAAATATTATATTCTGAAAACACTTTCACTACCCGAAATAACGCTTCGATTTTCTCCAATAGCGAGTTTCAGATGTAAAAGTGGATGTAGATGGTACTTTATTTGCAAGCCCGTATCCAGGGGGGGGGGTTAGGGGTTCAAACCCCCCGAAATTTTTAAAGTAGTTTTATATTTATAATATAACAAAGACTAACTACATAATATAACTACGTATAATATAATCATTTATTTTTACTTCATATATTAAAAGTTTTTAACCCCCCCCCCCTAAAATTGATCCTAAATACGTGCTTGTTTATTTGGGTCATTTTTCGAATTTCTCAAAATTGACTATAAGCGGTAGAAAAAACTTCGAAAAAACGGCATTTTTTACGAAAAATGAAATTTTGACGAATTCAATTTCTATATTTCACGATAACTCGGGCAATTTTTAAGTTAGAGACTTGAAAATTTTTTTGGGTGTTCACATAGCTATTATATATATGTGGTAAAATTTTGGAACCGTTTTTAAATTTTTTTACTAAATATAGGATTTCGAATATTTCGTAAATTTCTCGTTTTTACGTATATAATGTTTGATAAAATTAGCAATTTTTGGTATTAGGGTCTGAAAATTTTACTGAAGTATACTTACATATTACTTAACATCATACTAAAATATTTGAAAAATCCCTAATCTCAATTTTTTTTTATAGCTGTTTTAAGTTGATATTTTTAGTTCAAACGAAAATTATAATCTGACTGAACTTCACTCAGAATCATTTTAGATTCTGAGCGAAGCGAAGAATGTATTGGTTTTACAATGATGTGTGATTTTTTTTTGTTTTTTTTTTTTTTTTTTTTTATTCTGTAAACATTTTTACTACCCGAAATAATGCTCCGATTATCACGAATAGGGTATGTATCCGGAAGCAAAGTGGATCTAGTTGGTACTTTATTTAGGTCATTTTTTGAATTTCTCAAAATTGACCCTAAGCGGTAGAAAAAACTTCGAAAAAATGACGAAAAAGCGGCATTTTTCACGAAAAATGAAATTTTGACAGATTCAATTTCTATATTTCACGATAACTCAGGCAATTTTTAAGATAGCGACCTGAAAATATTTTTGGGTGTTCACATAGCTATTATATATATGTGGTAAAATTTTGGAACCGTTACATTAATTTTTCTACAAAATATAGGACTTTGAATATTTCGTAAAATTCACGTTTTTACGTATATAATGTGTGATAAAATTGTCAATTTTGGGTATTTTAGTCTGAAAATTTTACTGAAGTATACTTACATATTACTTAACATCATACTAAAATATTAGAAAAATCCATTGTCAAAATTTTTTTTTATAGCCGTTTTAAATTGATATTTTTAGGAAAACGAAAATCTTAGAATCCATACGTATAAATAAATATTCTGAAAACACTTTTACTACCCGAAATAATGCTTCGATTTTCACGAATAGCGAGTTTCAGATGTAAAAGTGGATGTAGATGGTACTTTATTTAGGTCATTTTTCGAATTTCTCAAAATTGACTATAAGCGGTAGAAAAAACTTCGAAAAAATGACGAAAAAACGGCATTTTTCACGAAAAATGAAATTTTGACGAATTCAATTTCTATATTTCACGATAACTCGGGCAATTTTTAAGATAGAGACCTGAAATTTTTTTTGAAGGTTCACATAGCTATTATATATATGTGGTAAAATTTTGGAACCGTTTTTTAAATTTTTTTATAAAATATTGAACATTGAATATTTCGTAAAATTCAAGTTTTTACGTATATAATGTTTGATAAAATTGTCAATTTTTGGTATTAAGGTCTGAAAATTTTATTGAAGTATACTTACATATTAATTAACATCATACTAAAATATTAGAAAAATCCCTAATCTAAATTTTTTTTTATAGCTGTTTTAAGTTGATATTTTTAGTTCAAACGAAAATTATAATCTGACTGAACTTCGCTCAGAATCGTTTTTTCGAATGCAATGGTTTATCATTGCATTCAAATTCTAAGTAAAATTAAACGCTATGATCCGCACACCTGTATCCTGTGCGGCAGGAGTATCAGCTCTTTTTTTCGAATGCAATGGTTTATCATTGCATTCAAATTCTAAGTAAAATTAAACGCTATGATTCACACACCTGTATCCTGTGCGGCAGAAGTATCAGCTCATCTTTTTTTTTAATAATATTAACGTTCGTAATATGCATATAATATATAGTATATCTTAATACGAGTTCATATACTTCCTATATAATAATATTACATTATAATGGTATTTTTATTATATCTCGTATTTAACGAAAATTATTTTATTAATCAATTTTTATTATATACCTACCTAACCTAATGAAAATATCTTTTTACTATAATATGTTGGGTACGTAATAATTAAATATCATTAAAAATAAATTATTGGGGGGGAACCCTTTACCACCAACCCCACAACCCCCTGTAACTACACCACTGATTCCGGTATAGAATATTATCTATGGTTGGTTATTATATTATTAATATTATCTTTAGTTGGTACTTTATTTAAGTTATTTTTCAAAATTAAGTTTACCCAATAAGAAATACGAGGTACTAATCACGAAAACTGTAATTTTGATGAAATAAATTTTAAATATTTTACAATAAATACAAACAGGTATAGCGTATAGGTATTGAATTAAAAACTTGAAAATTTTATTGATTATTCACATAGGTATATCGTATATGGTAAAATATTAGAAGTGTTACATTAATATTTTTGTAAAAATAGAGAACTTAAAATTTTCTAAAATTCTGATTTTCTTTCTCTATATATTTAATAAAATGTTGGGTTTTAAGTTTTACAATTTCATGAAGCATAAATGCATAATCACATATTGCTTAAGTTAGTTCCAAGATATTACAAAAGTCTCTTTATATTTATATTTATTTAAAGTTGGAATGCTTATTATTTCCTAATATTTTCTCCATAATGTTTAATAATATTGACAATTTTAAGTTTTAAGGTAGGTTAGGTTAAGTTTTGACACAAAAATCTACTGACAATAAAGAAAAAAAAGATGAGCTGTTACTCCTGCCGCATAGGATACAGGTGTGCGAATCATAGCGTATTTAATTTTAATTAGAATTTGAATGCAATGATAACTATTGCATTCAAAAAAACGATTCTGAGCGAAGTTTAGTCAGATTATAATGTAGGTATTTTTTAAAATATTTACATTTTTTATTAAATATTTAAAACGCAAAATTTGATCACACATATAGTACATAAATGAACACTCTATATAATTAAATTTTTAAAAAATATTTGTCAATTTAATTAATATTATAGTAAAATATTGTAATATAATAAGAAAAATCCATATAAATAATTTAAATATTGATTTTACTGAAATTTCAAGTTAAAACGGCTATAAAAAAAAGTTGAGTATAGGGATTTTTCTAATATTTTGATATGGTGTTAACTGTTAAGTAATATGTATATATACTTGAGTAAAATTTTCAGACCTTAATATAAATTGCCAATTTTATCAAACATATACATAAAGACGAGAATTTTACGAAATATTCAACGTCCTATATTTTGTAGAAAAATTAATTAACGGTTCCAAAATTTTACCACATATATATAATCGCTATGTGAAATTCCAAAAAAAAATTTCAAGTCTCTAACTTAAAAATTACCCAAGTTATTGTGAAATATTGAAATTAAATTCGTCGAAAATTCAGTTTTCGTGAAAAATGCCGTTTTTTCGTCATTTTTTCGTCGTTTTTTCTACCGCTTGGGTGGGTCAATTTTGAGAAATTCGAAAAATAACCTAAATAAAGTACCAACTACATCCACTTTCTAACCGGAAACATAGGTATGCTATTCGTGAAAATCGGAGCATTATTTCGGGTCGTAATTTTGTTTTCAGACATAAAAAAAAAAGAAAAAAAGACACACATCATTGTAAAACCAATACATTCTTTGCTTCGCTCAGAATCTAAAAAGTTAGATAAATCATCACATTCAAAACAACGATTTTATGTAAAGTTCAGTCAAGTATGAATATTTAATGGACTCTTTTTGAGATTTTATGCTTATAGGCACTTATTTCATAGGTAATGAAATGATTGATGGGCATTGACGACTAGGTAAATGTACTTATCTGCTACTACCTACCTGTTCATTAGTCATTTTCATTTAGTCTAATACTAATAGTAAAAGAAACTGGTTAAAAACACAGAAAAAAAAAATAAAACTATCAACAAATTACAATAATTTATCTATAATTAGCTATAACTCTCATTTTGATGAATTTGTTTTAAAATATTTTATATCTTTCAGGAAAAACTAACTCAGGACTAACTTAGTCTTAGTGACTTAAAATTTTTATTGGGTGTTTACAAAATATGCCATATTATGTAGGTACTTTATATAAGTGGTAAAATTTTAATCAAAAATTTATAATTAGTAAGTACTAGGTAGGTACCTAGTAGTTTAGTACCTACCTATACCTATTATTTTATCTGACTGAACTTCATTATTCAGAATTGTTTTTTAGAATGGAAATACAGGTAGATTTATCATTGTATTCAAATGTAAATCAAAAAATACCATACTATTCTCTCCACAACTGTATCCTAACTACACTGGTATCAACTCGGCTTTTTTTTTTTTTTTAATTCGACTAATAGGTACATAACACCCAACAGCCTATGTCTTCCATTTATACGCTATTTGTGAATTGTGACGTACCTATTGCTATTCGTAATGTAAACAAATAAAATAATATATAATATAATGTAATGTGCAACTCTTAGTCACCTGTACCGATTCAACAGCTAGCACTTGGTAACTGAACGATGACGACGTTATGGAAATTTGATGACGTCATCGTTACGTCTTTACGACGACGTCACATCTGTTTCTTGTTCGTAATGCCACTAACCTAGGTATAACCGTACAAAATTGTTTCTCACAAAGCATGCAGCAGCTGTACGACAGAGATATTGGCTCTCATACCGTATGTATGGTTTTTAAATGAACGGGGATTATAAGAATAAAATCTTATTTTATTGTCAGACCGAAACGACGGGATATCGCATTCGGAATATCGAATCTGCTTTATTTGCAGGACTGTACATCCTGTATTTTATACCTATAATATTTTTATTATGATTGTTTGGAATGTTTTGAAAAACGTAAAAAATTCGCTTGTCGAACAGTTCAATATTCGAATATAATATATTATTATGTATATGGAAATGGGAATAACAATACATAATAATATGTATTAGTGTATTACTGTTGAATAAAACTTTATTTTTTTATATAGGTACTTAATCCATTTTTAGGTCAAAACCGACTCGTTTTCCCGTATAATTCATACGCGTGTAAACCTACACGTATATAAATCCGAGGAACGGGTCGCGCAGCGAGGCTCACGCGTGGTCGGCGATGTGGAATCGTTATACTTATAAGCGTTACAGCGAATGAAGCGGTAAGTGGGCACGTACACGACAATACTAATATATATATATATAATATATGTGTATAATATTATAATACATACGCTAGGAAAACCAGGTGCGTTCGTTCTTCATATTTAGTTATATCGTATTTATAATATATACATAACGTACTTCGTCGTCATCGCGCTCTGCACCCTAAGTCCCTAATATAATGTTTACTACACACACACATATACACACACACACACACACACTTATATATAATAATGTATGCTCACGCGGTAAAATACGCGACGACGGGGTGGCCCCCTATATAAGCGTATAGTACACAACGTATATATATATATATATACCTATATACATTATTATTATGTGCAGTTCGCCGCCGGCCAACTCAGACACCACCGGGGCCAGGTGTACGCACACGGTTTTATTTTTTTATTTCGTCCCCAGTAACGCGTACTGTCCCCCGCGTGACGGCGGTCGGTACATGACACATCGTCGACGATCGCACGCGGTGCGGCGCGGTACGACGGGGCGGTGCGGAGACACAATACCGGGTCGCGTGCCCGTGTCGCCGCCGCGGCGCGTCGCGTCATCGCCGCGTGCACGGTATGCGTATAGGTGTAGTACTAGTACACACACACACACACACATATATATATATAAGGGTATGTGTGTGTGTGCGCGCGCCAGCGAAGGGGTGCAACGAACGCGCGTATTTCTGCAGCAGATCGTGCAGAGCACTGCAGGCCTGTATTATACAATATTATATATATAGTAATAGTGCGCGCGTATATAATAATTGTATATTATATACGTGGGGTGCGCGCGCGTGCTGCAGCTGTCCGACCGGACCGAAAATAAAAACCGTATACATACGCATACTTGTATTCATATATAATATGTTATGTATACGTATATATATATATTAACGCATTGTTATTGTTGTATATATGCGGCAGCGGTAAAACGCGATTATTATTTTTATGATTATGATTATGTCGGAGGGACTAAACGAGCGGAAAAAAAAAATCCCATCAGCCGCCGCCCCCTCCACCGACCGGCTCTCGTCCCCCGCGGCCCCGTCCACAAACGAAACCGTTCGATAATAATAATAATAATAATAAAACAAAATAATTTTATATATTATTATTATATAGTAAATAAGTGAACGCGTGCTCTTATAATATATTATTATTATAATGTGTACTTGTACCTCTACGACCGGTGCAGTTGCTATGTAGGATTTTTTTTTTTTTTTTTTTTACTTCGAAAAATCTAACGGTCAATTTGTGTGTTGTTGTGTATATACCAGTCGTCACCACGGGTACTATATCCCCCTTTCTCCCCTGCACAAAACGTATATACTAAATAAACGAGCTTAACGTTTATATATAATATATATCACGGGCACGGTTGTCCTGCCCGGGCATTGTGAACCGGTGCAATTCAATTGGCTTCCAAACTCATGATATAGTCGATATTTTTAAAATGATAATAATATTGTTATAATAAAAATAATAAATTACAAGTAAATTTCCAAAGGTCTCGCGAAGCAAAAGTCTCGCAAAGCAAAAGTCTCGCAAAGGTCACACAAACCACTACCTATCCGCACTGGTATCAGGTTTATGGGCATAGGCGTAACTAGGTAGGGGCTTGGGGGGGCTTCAGCCCCCTTAACATTATATATAGCCCTCCAAAATAATTTAATGACAAAAAATATAATTAAACAATTATTTGGTAAACAAATATGATTAATCATAATTAGACGAAAATAATATAATATGTTTACATATTACATTATAAAGCATTAAAGCTTATTGTTGAATATAATATTATAATATTATTACGAAAATATCATTAACTATAAGTTTAAATTTAATTATTTTTAAATAGAAGGTTTTTTAGATGAATTAAAACCTGGGTTAGGTCTAGTATGCAGCAAGACAGATTTACAGATATGTTAATTTTACATATTGAAAGAGATATTTCAAATTTAGTTGACATTGTACAAGTTTTAAATGAGTTTGCTGCAAAAAATAGACGATTTTATTTATAATATTTAATTGGTATTTTAAATTTATTAAAGGATTAATTAAGAGGTACCTATACATTTTTTTAACAAATTTAATAGTATATTAGTGATGTAATTATAAATATTCATATAATTACAATTTTATATTTATATATTTTAAATGTTATAAGGACTATAATTATTATGATATATTAATTATAATATAAAATAATAAATGTACTAATATGTAATTCCTTGTACTTACATAGTATATATGTAGGTATATAATATTATATATAGGACGATATTCGAAAAGGGTAGTTACTTAAGAAAAAAGCTAGGGAAAATGGTTAGGACTCTAGCCCCCCCTAACCTAATATTCTAGTTACGCCTATGTTTATGGGTTAGGTATTACTGTATTAGGTAGGTATGACGTAGTCCCTTTCACTTTTTATAGAATTTAATGATTTACATTTTCTTCTCCTCCGATAAATAAGAGTTCAAGGTCCTTTTTTCTTTCTTTTTTTTTTTTCGAATACTTAAAACTTTCTATTAATATTAAATCAATTTTTGAGGCAACCAATTTATGGTACCTATTGATTCCTCTACAAAAATTTAAAATTCAATTAAAAAAAAAATATATATATTAATAATCATACTCCTACAGTCTAAACCTAAGGGCAAATGAAAAAAAAATATTTATGGTTAACGTTACGTATCAGTTCTAATAAGACGATACCGTTTTCGACCATCAATTGAATTGTATTTTTTTATGTTATTTATTAATTTAATTAGTATCTAATCTGTAAACAAATTATAATAATATATGGTTGATATTGTAATAGATAAGTATATCAACACTCGACACACTTTACACGGAATATAATATTTAAATTCGTAATTATAATATAGATATAAGTATATCTATTTTGTTTAAATTTCAAAAATTGATAATATTAAGAATATTCTTTATTGAAATTAAAAATTCAACTACTCGTATTAATATTTTCAAAAAAACAAAAACCAATAAATTAACTATACTAACTAGGTTTAGATAATAATTTTTACAACAAAAATGTCCACGAAATGTTATCCGGTTACAAAAATGTCCAAATACTAAAATGATCAAATACAAAAGTTTTATAAAACTGAGGCCAGCAATGATGCATGAATCCGAGTGTTGGGCAATTAATAAAAAAAGTTAAAGTAAATAAGAATATGATTATGATAGGGATGGATGGAGAGAAATGATACGAGTAGCTGATCCCACAGCCACAGACGTGGGGAAAAGGCGAAGATAAAGAAGGAGAAGAAGAAGAAGAAGCAACTGAAAAGTATATATCACTATTTCAACCATTATAATGAAATATTATTATAAAAAGTACAGCGTATATTATATACGTAGTAAAAATTTAATTATACGAAACACGCGACTATTAATTTAAATAGTTAATTCATATATTGTAAAGTAGGTAACTAATTTATTTAAATTTAATTTGATGTCATTTATCAATTTACTGAACATTTGAACATAATGTCATAAAATTAAATTATTTTATTTTTTAAATGCGTTTACTTATTATTTGTACACTATCTTTTAAAATTATAAATAAATAAACATATTTTTATTTACTATAATAATTAGGTACATTATTATACAATTAATAAAAATGAACTTTTATATTAACAGGTAATGCTCGACTCAATATTATTAAAAACACAGGCCAGTTCATAATTATTATTTTGGACTGTGCTTTTAATAATATTGTACAATAATTTATAAAATATTATATTATGCAAATTATTGTACACTCGAACGCATAATATCAAAGAAAACTCACAGGTAAACGATAACCGCCTTGTCTTTGTAACAATATATTTTACACAGTTTTTCTAAGTGGACTTATTATAATAACATTGTGCAGGTGGGAAGCAAAAAAGTTCGTTTCGTCGCCAAAATTAATATTAACAACAAATTGACAACTCGTTTAATTGATATTTGCGTCACTATATTATATTATACTCGTATACCTACAAAAGATATAATATAAAATATATATTTTATATCATAGTATTTTGGTACATACTATATAGTATATTATATAAAGTAACAACGGGTAATTACCGGTGGTACCACTATACCCCGAAAAGAAGTCGCCGTTTTTAATTACGACTACCTACGACGAACCCCTATTACGGCGGCGGAAGTATCATCGTCTCGTCTCGTCATATAGTAAAACAATATTTCAATAACACGCGTTATAATAATAATAATAATAATAATAATAATAATAATAATAAAAATAATAATATAATTATATTATATACATCACACCCACTCGCGTAATAATTATTTCCTTGAAAATCAGTATGAAAAACATCAGACAACGGCGTTTTCCGTTGTTCTTTCTACGGTTTCAGAATATACGCATAATATCATGATTATTATTTTTATACGAACTATATGAAGTTCTGCCGTGAGTCATAATCAGAATATTCTATTTGCTTCTTACCTATTTTTCGTCGCACGTGTACAAGACCGTTTTTACCATGCATACGGATACGATAATTTATCATAATAATGTATGACCATTATAATATATATGAATAAATAAAACAACAGCAATAGGTAGTATAATCTATATTTTTTTTTTTAAATTTTGAATAGTATATTACATTATTACTATATTAGTATAGTAATGTTATTGTTATGTTCTACAATTTAAATTACTGGGGAATACAATCCTCGAATATTTTTGGCTTTAAAAAACAAATTACATTTTTTTTCTGACGAAAAACAAAGTTTTTAATAATAATAATAATAATACAGTGGCGGATTTGAAGGACGATAGGGCGATCGCCTCCCCCCCTTGGACCTAGGTTTTTTATGTTTTATTGATCTTAATGAGGTAGAACCATGATTTAAGATTTAGGTACCATAAATTATAGATTATTATTATTTATATAGGTTTTAAATTATAAAAATTTATATTTAAAAAAGACTCCAACTTCAAAATTGCCTGAGTTATCGTAAAATATTGAAATCGAATTCGTCAAAATTTCAGTTTTCGTGAAAAATACCGTTTTTTCGACATTTTTTCTGTCGCGTGGGGTTAATTTTGAAAAATTCGATAAATGCCCTAAATAAAATACCAACTACATCCATTTTACCTAGAAACAAATGCTAATCGTGAAAATCGGAGCATTATTTCGGGTAGTAATTGTGTTTTTATATTCAAAAAGAAAAAAAAAGACGCACATCATTGTAAAACCAATACATTCTTCGCTTCGCTTAGAATCTAATACTTTTAAATAAATAAATATTTTTAAAATTCGCCCTCCCCTTGGAGGATGTCCTCTAGATCCGCCACTGTAATAATAATAATAATGATAATAATAATAATAATAATAATAATAATAATAATAATAATAATAATAATATTATGTATTATCAATATCGAATATCAACCGTATTATAAACATGTAAAATATTGTATGTACAGCCGCCGCGCCGCGTGTGATAGCCTTTATAGTCTTTATACTACGGTTATTGTATATATGTATATAGATATATCTCTAATTCTATAGAATTCTATGTCTATACATCAACCGTGGTATATGTATATATTATATGTATAGTATAGCGTGATGTGATGATCCCTCTCGAACGACGGTGACGGTGTATAATATATATATACGCTATACGTACGTATATACACCACCTGCCGCGGGTGAGCGACCCGGACGTACATAATACGAGTATGCCGGAAACGACGACGAAAAAACTATATAGAGGCGAGTGGGGTGATTGAAAATGACAAGAAAAAATATAATATTTAAAGTTTTATTATATTTGATTATTAATAACGGTATGGACAAAGGACAACGAATATATAGACCGGATAGGTATTGCTATGCATATATTGCACAATGCACAAACAATATTTTATTATCGATTTCACTAGTTATCCAATATTATGCCATGTGCAAGAGTGTCAGTCTCAGTTGCAAATTTTATTAAAAAAAAAAAAAAAAAAAAAAAAAGAAAGAAAAATTTAGTCTAATATTAATACATAAGTATTATTTTATATTTTTTAGTATTTTTGATTAATTTTTACTTAAATAATATTCATTTAACAATTAATATTAATTAATTGTTAAATAATGTTTACATCGCTGAAGGTAGAATTGCCACTGTTTATTCTAAAATTCGAGCTGGACGTTTAGGGTTGTGTGCGCGGGGACATAGGCGTAATTACGGGGGTGCACGGGGGTGCAAGTGCACCCCCTGTAATAATCTGGTAGGTGCAAATTTATTGAATTGAACCCCTCTAATTATTTTACACTAGTTATAATATTTTTAGTAAATATTGGTTTTTAATTTTTTTCAATAGCTTGTTTTTGAATTTTGATAATAATTGAGTGATAAGAATTATTGATGTATGCGCATGCGTAATATATATTGGAATAATAGGTATTTTTCCTGCGAAGATCCACTCGTTCACAGAATATCAGAATTTATCATTGAGATAAAATTATCTTTGATAATGGTCACAACTGTGGTATAGTTGTGTAACCATTGTGAACGCAGAACAAATCACGCATGTTTACATGGTATCTGTGGTATAAGTGAAGGTGATTATAATAGCTTATCATTATTATAATATAATTATATTTCTTTGGGCAGGGTAAGTGGCTTCGTAAATAGCTTAATTTGTCATTATAATTTTTTATTCGATAATATTTTGCACCCGCTGAAATTTTACGGAATTACGCCTATGCGCGGGGATATGTTTACGAGAAAACGTACATCGGGGCGACTATAATATTTGAACGATATTTTAACTTGCAATGTGTTCATTGTTATTTCTATTCCTATATATATATATATTTCATCGATATTATACTGAAAACGACGAAAATTTGTTAACATATTATAATATTATTATATTGCGTGTTGCAATTTGTAATGCGTCAATGTTGATTATTATCGAATAACGTACTATACCTACATGTATTCATTATAATTTATACTATTATTGCCTAATTATTTATGTTTATTTAATATTATCTGACGCATTATAATCAATTAATATACCTTTTTTGTATACCTACGTGTAATTTCAATTTGCAAATTGTTTAATTTTAATATTCAATACACGACTAATTATTTTCTCTCTCCTAAAATATATACCTAATATACGCATTCTTCGTTTGATAAACAGAATTCAAAATTTTAATATTTTTTTTTTTTCTATTCTTCCGTCTACAATATTATGTAGGTACACAATAATACATATTACACCTACGTACAATATACCTCATATTATTATCGATATCTACTCGTATATTTAGTATGATATTTATCGTAAGTTCTGAGTTGCACCTTTCAATGATGAAATTATAATTATTATTTCATCGTATTTGTATATTAAATCTGTATTCGGTTCACGACGGTGTATTTCGGTATTATAATATTATTATTCAATTACATATATAATAATAATATTATGTTCAACGCGATGCACTTTTGACTTTTGTGCAATCATACTGAATATATACGGTGAATAGGCCAGTTGATTGTTGTTAGCGACGGCGGCTGTTTACTGTTCGATTATATTATACGTATTATACCATATTGTACACGACGAGTGTGCAGTTTGATTTGAATATTATAATATTCGTAATATAATAATATAATTATTGCTCCGAGACGGCGAGACGATTTTCACGCCTAACTAACGAGATATTATATTATATCTTAAGCTTATTTACAAAAACACGACGTATATATTATTATTAGGTTATTTACAATAATAATTATTATAAAGGTATGAACGTTTGGTATAGCGCAATATAAATTATTAAGTAATAATTGTACGGATTCTTACACAATACCTAAGTGAAATCGAACGTATCCAAAACCCAATAAAGTTATTGAAAATGGATAACGAATAAAACTTTGAATCGGCATATAGTTGCGCGACGGGAAAAAATTTTAAATTAATTTAAAATATACGACAAATATCAGAATAATCAATAAATCACGTCGTGGTGATGGTAATAATTAATTAAGGTGGAGAGTGGCATATGATAAAAATTTATATTGTTTTAATGAATGTTAAATAGATAAAATAGGTTATAAATTTATAAATCATTATTTTCATTTATATGTATATCATTTTTTTTTTTTTTTTTTTTTTTTTTTGTATGAACCAAAATTGTTTTAATACGGTAATAATTATTAGTTTATTACCTATTTAATTTTTTAACTATTATCTATATGTATATTTTAATTCGGAACTCAGAAGTAATTATATAAGCAAATGAAGTATAAAACTTTTTTTTATGTATCAATTAAAATAATTTTTTGATACCTACATGCTACATAGAAAATCAATAAAATTCTAATCAATACTAAATATTTGTTTTTTTAGTCAATAGTTAAAGTATTATACTACTCAGTACTCGTATTTGATAAATAATAATATGAAAAAATAATAATTATAAACGTAACGGAAAGTAGATATTGGTTAACTATCAACTATTATCATAGGTATTAAAAAATTATGGTAGAAGAATATTAATAAATTATTAATATTATGGCCTATGGGTACCTAAAGGACAAAGGTATTTAGTACAGGAGGCCATGATGAATTTATGCAATCAAGAGAGATAAACTGGGATATGTCAAAAGACAGAGGAAAATGAAAAGAATTAGTTTCAGCAGCAAAAAACCTAAATGGCTTGTAAGTTATATGAAAAAAAAAAAGAAAAAAAAAGAAAAGAAAAGAAAAAAAGATAAAGGTAGGTATTTGATTAATTATATCAAGTAATCATTGAACATTATCATATAACTTTAATAATATTTAAAATGATTAATTATAATTTATATTACGTAATAAAATATAAGATATACCTATTACCTACATATTGTACCTAAATGATGGTTGTATAATATATTCGATAGAAAAATCATGCTTCAAAATAGGTATTCACAATAATACAAATTATTTTTATTTTTAATTTATATATAATATTCGAAATCATTATAATATATTATATATATAGGTACAGGTATAATAATAATGTATATATAATATATGTATAAACCATCAGTTAGAGATCCTGATTAAATAAAATAATATACCTGTATATTATATATATTATATTATTATTCCATGTCCCCATCTCTTGATTACAGAAAATAATACATATACCTGTATAATATCATAAACGTTCACGAGTATAAAGATTTTCATTTTCCAAGTACACGCATTTATACATACACGACACACCCATATATTTTATAAGCGAGCAAACAAAAACTTAATAATATAATATTATATTATTATTATGTTTAAATAACGATATTGTTTATGATAAGATTTCGTAATTTTTATATTATGATGTTTATAATAAATGGGTAGAAGTATTATATAGATGTTATCGAAGAATGACGAAATGCGACTTGAAAAACTGCGTGTATATTATTAACAATAACCTACAATGCATATAGGTAATAGCTGGTATACGCGATATCGTCTGCCGACCGGTGCAAGAGGGATGTTAATCATAAGAGCCCTTAAGTCTTTTTTCAATGTTACGAGTATTATTGATTATTTAATAACGTAATGCATTGATATACGAGCATAAGTGACCCGGATCGCGACCACGATGTCTTTTTCACGACGATCCACAAGTGTTACTGGATATCGTCGTCTCGTTGTAACACATACATACAGACATTCATAAGGGTTGTAACCCTTTCGAGAACATAAACGCGGTATTAAAAATATAATATTATTATAACATACAACGGTGGCCCGCATCGTCGCTCGGTACTCAAACGAAACGCATTCGTTTTCGTCAACCGTTAAGCTACCACGCTGCGCACCGTGTAAATATACATCGATATTTTAATATTTATTATACCTGTAAAATTTATGGGTTTTTTTTTTTATACTTTAAGAACATAATATCGTTTTAGTAAAAAAAAAAAAAAAACCATATTAATAGTCGTATACCTCTACATATAGCATATAGGTTATAATAAAAAGTTTAGGCGTATATTATACTTCATTATAGCTATAGGTGGTCCCTATTTTTTTTATTTTATATATTATATGTTACAGTTAGAGTATAAAATGGTATTATTTCATGAAATACCCAGGTACTTTATAGTTTATACAATAACCAAATTAAAACGATAAACCATATAATTTTATAATTTAACTAATTATTTAATAAATTCTCTGATATTGTTTAGTTATATTGTGTACTATGCGGAAATTATTAAAATAAAATAATTTTTTACCGTGTGTAACGAACTAATTTGTATCGCTCGAATCGATCGGTTGACGATTTCTTTATATCCATAACAGGTATTGAAGTATGAGTTGTGATGTGGTATGATTAGTACGATGATGAAAATTATTATTTAAAATTAAAGATAATAGTTGACGACATTCGCACATTTATTAATAGTGCGGGTAGCTTAGTATATTAATAGCTTAGAATATTAATAGTTTTTAAAGGAAGAAATAAAAAATTTCAAATATGACAACCAAATTGTTATACTCATTCTTTAAAAGACGATAGTTCACAAACTAATAATTTCCGCAACTTTTACTGTGGCCATTTATTTATTATGATTAATCTTTTAGGAAAATTATATAAATTACTATTACTTAATATTTTATAATAATTTATCTATCTTGCATACATATAAGAGAGTTAATCTACATATTGTAATTTTAGCTAGCTACATTAATTTATAATTAATTTTAGAGTAAATTTACTATTTAGGTACCTATTATTTAATGTGCTGAGAATAACATAAACTGTGTACATAAACTCAACAGTTCAGTGCTTCTGATATTTACATTTTTAAATAATTTATAAATAGTTAAATAGGTAATTCATTTTTTAAAATGAAATTTAAATCTATTTCTTTTTAATGCGCTCAAGATCGTGCACGACAAAAATTATAACAAATTTTTTTTTTCATTTTTCTAGTTGAAGTATATTAATAAGTATTTTAAATAAATTTATATCTATTAACTACCAACAAAAAATACTCAATATAAAATGATAATATTATTTATTTAAATTTTTAAATATAAATTATTAAATATTATTTATAATTATAAAATATAAAAATGTCTTGATGGGGGCGCTAATAAAATGTTGCCCCAGGGTGCTTAATGTCTAAATGCGCCACTGAGCTTAGTGCGTGTCAACAAGAGTTAGATTGAAGTTTTATTTGATTAAAATTACATTTAATCACGTGTTATTTTCAATAATTTTCGGCTCTGTTATATTATATTATAGATTTATAGATATATAATGTTCAGAATATTTTCAATAAAAGTCGTTATAATTTATGCACAACTATTGTAGAAAAATCAAAAATGTATACCTATATATATAAAAAAAAAAAAAAAAAAATGTACCTAGTACGCATATTATATAATTTTTTTAGTCAAATTATTATTATTAAATCACATATATGTTATAATACGTTATATATAATAATAAGCGTAGCCTGTTTTTAACGTATATTTTTCCGGTCTTCGATGAGGGCGATTAGGGTAGTTGGTAGTAGGTACGCGATGCGCACAAACAATAATTATTGCAAACGCGTTTTCTCATTGCACGCGTTGTATTTTACGAATATATTATTATTATTATTATTATTATTATTATTATTATTATTATTATTA